>PVIA01005936.1:36306-106204 GCA_004024845.1 Tonatia bakeri
CTCCCCTGCCACTGACAACCCTCCATGTGATCTCTATTTCTGTGATTCCTGTTCTAGTTGTTTGCTTAGTTTATTTTTGTTTTTGTTTTAGGTTCAGTTGTTAATAACTGTGAGTTTGCTGTCATTTTACTGTTCATATTTTTGGTCATCTTCTTTTTCTTAGATAAGTCCCTTTATTATTTCATGTAATAAGGGCTTGGTGATGATGAACTCTTTTAACTTGACCTTGTGGGAAGCACTTTATCTGCTTTTCCATTCTAAATGATAGCTTTGCTGGATAGAACAATCTTGGATGTAGGTCCTTGCCCTTCATGACTTCAAATACTTCTTTGCAGTCCCTTCTTGCTTACAAGGTTTCCTTTGAGAAATCAGCTGACAGTCTTATGGGCACTCCTTTGTAGGTAAGTGTCTTCTTTTCTCTTGCTGCTTTTAAGATTCTCTCCTTATCTTTAATGTTGGCTGATGTAATTAGGATGTGCCTTGGTGTGTTCCTCCTTGGATCCAACTTCTTTGGGACTCTCTGGGTGAAGCCTGTTTTCTAAGGCTCCGATTCCATCCATGAGGGCTCCGCCTTCATGACCTAAGTATCTCCCAGATGCCCCACCTCCTAATGTGATGATCTTTGGGTGTTAGGGTTGCACCATTTGAACCTGGGGGGACGCAAACATTCAAACCACAGCAACATGTTTACATCTGCCCTTTTTCTGCCAGGCTCTGCACTGACCCCTGGCGTATTCTGATGAGCGCACAATCAGGCACCACCTTTTCTCTCATGGAACTGACATTGTAGTGGGGGCAGACAGACGAGAATCATATAATCACACAAATGAATGTATACGGGGTGGGGTGAAAGTAGGTTTACAGTTGTAAGTATGCAGAAACAGTTTATTCTTGTACTATTATTAATTATTGTATTATGTTTCACATAAACACATGAAAACCTACTTTTGCTATGTCCTGTGTAACTGAGGTAAGTACTCTGAAGGAAAGGGATATTCATTTACAAGAGCTGACAACAACACAAGCTGACCTGGGTTGGAAGTTTGGGGGAGAGTTCCCCAAGGAAGTGACATTTCATCTGAAAGCTGCCGGATGAGTAAAGGAGTTTACAAGGGAAGTATAGGACGAGGAGAGGAAGTTCCTATAGCCAGACAAATAGCATGTGTAGCAGCATTGCAGCAAGAGAGGGAGTCAGGGGAAGGGGGGTGACACTGAACCTGAGGGGCAGGTGGGGGTCAGAGAGGAAGGGCTTTTTGGCCATGGTCAGGGGTTTGACCTTTATTCTAAGAGCTGTAGAAAACCAGTGGAAGTTTTAAGAAAGAGCATAAAATGAGTTTCATTTTTCCATTGATTCTTTTCTTACATAATTCATTGATATGCAGATATGCCTCAACTTGCAGTGGGGTTGTGTCCCAATAAACTCATCATGAGTTGAAAATTCTGTAAGTTGAAAATGTATTGAATATATCTAACGTACTAAATGAACAGCATAGCTTTCCTTAGCCTACCTTCAACACACTCAGGACACTTACGTTAGCCTCCAGTTGGGCAAAATCGTCTAACAATGAGTGTGCTGTAGAGTATCAGTTGTTTACCTCTGTGATCACATGGCTGCCTGGGAGCTGTGGGCTCAATGCCGCTGTCACGTGAGAGCATCCTACTGCAAATCACCAGCCTGGGATAAGATCCAAATTCCAAATTCGATGTATGGTTTCCACTGAATGAATATTGCTCTTACACTATTTTAAACTCTAAAAATCATGTCAATAACCATGGTAAGTTGGGGATCATCTGTACTTCAGAATCTAAGATACACATAGTCATTCTGTGAAAAATCACCTCCCCACCCCTTCCTCCCATCCACACAGTCCCTTCTATAACTCCACAAGTAAACACCTTTTTTGATTTTGTGTATCTCCCAAAAGTTTGGTTGAAATATGTAAGTAAATTTTAAAAGCATTTTATTTTCCTCCTTAAAACGCACATTTCAAAATAGCATACTACTACACAACTGTTCTGTCGCTGCTGCCACTGTTTGCTTAGCAGTATTTCTCAGCCGGCTTTCCGTGTAAGCCCAGAGGAGGCTTCTGCATTCTTCTCCATAGCAGCATGTGTCCCATTGCATGGGTGATAAAACACAGTATAGGAAAATGGTAACACTTTATACAGCACTATGATATGCCAGAGGATGGTACAAGCTCCTCAGACATGCTAACTCATCTAATCCCACCACAGTCCTTGTAGGTAGACATTACTATTACCTTCCATTTATTTATTTATTTAATTGATTATGCTATTACAGTTGTCCCATTTTCCCCCTTATTCCCCTCCACCCTGCACACCCTCTCCCACCCATATCCCCTCTTTAGTTCATGTCCATGTCTCTGTCACAAGTTCTTTAGCTTCTACATTTCCCATACTATTCTTGCCCTCCCCCTGTCTATTTTCTACCTACCATCTATGCTACTTATTCTCTGTACCTTTCCCCCCTCTCTCCCCCTTCCACTTCCCTGTTACTATCCCTCCATGTGATCTCCACTTCTGTGGTTCTGTTCTTGTTTTAGTTATTTGTTTAGTTTGTTTTTCTTTTTGTTTTAGGTGACGTTGTTAATGATTGTGAGTTTGCTGTCATTTTCCTATACATGATTTTTATCTCCTTTTTCTTAGATAAGTCCCTTTAACAATTCATATAATAAAGGGCTTGGTGATGATGAACTCCTTTAAATTGACCTTATCTGAGAAGCACTTTATCTGCCCTTCCATTTTAAATGAAAGCTTTGCTGGATAGAGCAATCTGGGATGTAGGTCCTTGCCTTCCATGACTTGGAATACTTCTTTCCAGCCCCTTCTTGCCTGCAAGGTCTCTTTTGACTGTCAGACTGTCATCTGACAGTCTGATGGGAACTCCCTTGTAGGTAACTGTCCCCTTATCTCTTACTGCTTCTATGATTCTCTCCTTCATTTTTACCTTGGCTAATGTAATTATGATGTGCGTTGGTGTGTTCCTGCTTGGGTCCAACTTCTTTGGGACTCTCTGAGCTTCCTGGCCTTCCTGGAAGCCCATTTCCTTTGCCAGATTGAGGAAGTTCCCCTTTATTATTTGTTCAGATTTACTTTTCCACTTGTTGCTCTTCCTCTTCCCCTTCTGGTACCCCTATAATTTGGATGTTGGAATGTTTAAAGATGTCCTGGAAGTTTGTAAGCTTCTCCTCATTTTTTTTGAATTCTTATTTCTTCATTCTTTTCTGTTTGGTTGTTTCTTTCTTCCTTCTGGTCCACTCTATTGATTTGAGTCCCTGTTTCCTTTCCATCATGATTGGTTCCCTGTGCATTTTCCTTCATTTCACTTACTGTAGCCTTCATTTTTTCATCTACTTTGTGACCAAAATCAACCAGTTCTGTGAGCATCCTGATCACCAGTGCTTTGAACTGTGCATCTGATAGATTGGCTGTCTCTTGGTCGCTTAAAAGTATTGGCTCTGGAGCTTTGATTTGTACTTCCGTTTGAGTTCTTTTTGGGTGGGGAGTGTGTTCCCGCCTATTATGTAGTGAGGGGCAGAGCCTTAGGTGTTCTCCAAGGCGGGGCAACCCAGTCACTGGGTTGTGACGTTGTATGTGGGGGCAGGGTCCAGGAAGAAACAATGGTACTTGCTCCTCTCCATCAGATTTCAGTCCCTTCCGCCTCTTCCCCCAAGCAAACTGGGCCTTTCTGGTGCTAATTCCTGGGTGGGCGGGCTTGTGCACGTTCTAGGACCCCATGGGTCTCTCCAACACACTCTCCTGTGAGGCTGGCAGTCTCTCCATGCCCCTCAACCCCCACAGGTGTTTTCAGTGTCCCAAGGTTCTATTTCCCAGCACTGGGACACTGGGTTGCAAGGTCTGTCTCACTGCCCAATTTCGCCTGGTTTATCTCTGTGAGAATGTGACCCAGACAGCTGGGTGCCTTGCACGCAGTGCCTTGCTTTACATTTGCTGCCTCGCTGGGTCTGCCAGCCACCTGTGTACCCAGGGTCCAACTGCTGTGGTCTTGCGCTCAGGATGCCTTATGTGCCCGGTGCCACTGCTTTTTGTGCCATGACCCCTCTCCACCCGGATGCCCAACTCCGCCCCTCCTATCGGTCTGGATGAATGTGTATATTTTAAATCCTTGGTTGTTGGACTTCCATACAGTTCCATTTTCTGTCATATCTGGTTGTTATCTTGTTTCTAAATTGTTGCTGACCTTATTTTGGTTGTGTCTACCTATGCCTCCATCTTGGCTGGAAGTCTGTTATCTTCCTTTTAAATGAGGAAACTGACACTCTAAAACTAAGTGGAAGATCCAGGATTGTTCTGAACCACTGGTATGGCTCCAGGATTTATGTTGTTAGGCCTAACACAATGCTACAACACTATACCATAATTTATACTGCTTCCTATTGATAGAAATTTAGGTTGGTTCAAATGTTTTGGTAATATAAATAACACTGCACTGGACGACCTTATACTGATGCCATTTTGCGTGTGTGCAAGTGAACCTATAGGATAAATCACCCTAAGTGGAATTGCTGAATGTAAGAACGTGAATGTTTGCAATTTTGATGAGTATTTCTCAATCCATGAAGTTATACTAATTTAAATGCTCACTGGCAATGTGTAAGAGTTCCTGTCCACACGCAGCCTTACCAGAAGAGTGTATTTCCAAACTTTTTAAAGTTTTGCCTAACCGATGGGTAAAAATAATGGCATATCAATTCAGGTTTAATTTGAGTTACTCTTATTTTGAGTATCACAATTGTCTTATCTGGTTGTTTAATCTGTGTATCGCCACTAGGTGGCAGTAGTCTCCTATTTTCATCTTTTCAAGAGCCGAGGCTATACAATTAAGATCATTTTACAATCTTAATTTAAATTAATAATAATAAATAATTAAATTCATAGTATGTATTATAATTAAGATGCTATGGGAATTATGGAGAAGGCAACATCTGTGAGGTCCTAGGATTTTTGCCTAGGTTACTGAGTGGGGGTCGATGGGAGGGATAGGGTGCTATTAAATGCAGAGGGAACACAGAAGGAAGGAGCATGTTTTAGGGGAGGAGGTGATTTTACCTTGCTTTGAGGTACTTCAAGGCTATTCAGGTTGAGATGTCCAAGAGGCAGTTGGGTGGAATGATCTGGAGCTGTTCAGGGGAGTTTAGGATACTGGCTGACTACAGTATCATTGCCGTTAAAGGTGGTGGACACAAACACAGAAGTAGATGAGGTGGTCTGGGCTAACTATGTAGGCAGGGAAGAAATAGAACTTAGAAAAAGGTTGAGGCGTGTCAACCTATAAATAATAGACAGAGGAAGAAGAGTGTACGGAGATTGCAGGAATGGTCAGAGGAATAGGAGTGGTTGGTTGTCCTGGAAGCCAAGGCAACAAAGGTTCCTCAAGGTAGTAGTGCTCAAGAGTTCCACACTGTTTCGGAGATTTCCAGGAAGGCAAGGCTGTTGGAGAAGTGGGGCTGGGAAGGAAGAGGAAGTTAAGGGTGTCACAGAAGGAGGAGTTAAGGGAGTTATAGAGCCAATGGAGGGATTTTTCTCCCCCCTTTCCTCTCTCTGTGTTGCCCTTACTCTCTTCCCAATACTCCCCTCTCCTCTCTTCCCCAGGCTGGGCATGTTAAGGTACTAAGATGAGGGCCAGTAGAGAGAGAGAAAATTGAAGGTACTAGGGAGAGAAGGGAGTGCATAAATTACAGGGTAATTACAGCTGCTGAGAATGAAAGCAGTTTACGGAAGATTGAGAAGGGTAATGACAACAGGAGCAAGTGCTGCGGGAAAGGTGAGGAGATAATTGTAGGCTGCTTTGGTACTGTCCAAGAGAATTCTCTGTGATGATGGTGATAGTGTTTATCTGCTCTGTTCAGTGTAATAGCCACTAGCTACATGTGGCTCCCGAGGAGATGAAATGTGACTTAGTATGACTAACGAACTAGGACTGAGGAATTTCTAAGTTTATTGAAATTGAATTGAAATGGAAATAGCCATCTACTTTTAGTAGGTACTACAGTTGACCCTTGAACAACACGGGTTTGAACTGCACAGATCCACTTACAGGTGGACTTTCTTCAATAAATATACAGCCGGCCCTCTAAATACGTGGGTTTCACATTCATGGAATCAACTAATCACAGATTGAACAAAGTATTTTCAGTCCATGACATTGCTTTATGCCATTTTATATAAGGGACTTGCATGTCCACAAATTTTGGCATCTGTGCTGGTCCTGGAACCAGTCCCTCATGGATGCCAAGGGATGGCTGGAAGGCTAAATTTACAGTCAGATTTTGTACTTCCTGAGGGTTGGTGTTCCTACCCCTTGTTGTTCAAGTGTCAACAGTATATTGGACAGTGTAGTAGTAGAACTTTGGTGGTTAGCACTGAGGGAATCCATCTGAAACAAATTTCTGTGCATTTTCCCCACACTGCACTGTACACTTGCCCCATTTCTCCAGGAGGGCTCAGCAGCCTGAGTGAAGGAGCAAAGCATGTGGCTTGAGATGTCCATTCACGCTTAAGACTTTGTGAGTAGGGTCAATGTTGTGGGAGATACAGAATGTGAAGGATGTTCAAGGTTTGGGACAGCGTTTAGCAATCCTTCCATTCACTTTCCTCCTTCAGGGTTTCCACCCAAGGGTAGGTCACCCACGAACAGTCAGGAACTGGAAACAGAATGCCACTTTATTCTGAGATAAGCAGGCACCCAGTACCTCCAATACAGGCAGGGCTCCTCTGGCAGACCGGGTTAGAGCTTGCAGCCTTGGTATGGACACCTAAGTGAACTTCCTGCTCCGAATGTACCCTGAGAATCTAAGGCGGCTGGGTCTGTAGCGTGGTCCTGAACTTATTTCCCACCCAGTCAAAGGAACTGAGAAGTCAGAGTAGAGAGGAAGGTGAATGGGTCTGGCTGCCCAGAGACACATTTTTCCAAATCTGTATGATGTGGTTTCAAATCTTGGTTCTGTCACTTCCTAGCCTTGTGACCTTGGACAAGTTCCTTAACTTCTCTGTTGTTTAATTTTCTCATCTGTAAAATGAGAATAATAGTACTTCCTCAAAGGGTTGTGATGAGCATTAAATGTTTTCGTGTACTTGTGTATGTAGAGTGCTTAAAATAGCATCTGTCACTTAGCTCACACAATATAAATTTACCCTTGTTAGTGTGGTGTCTGCTTGCTAATGTACCATGAGTCTGCCTATTGATGTAATAAAATGTGGTCTGAGCATTTTCTTATGTTCTCCCCTTTAGCAGGCCACCCCTTGGGGATAAACTAGTGAGGGGGGAGGTAGAAATGTGGGGCAGGAGGGATGAAGAGTGCCCTCTGCCCGTGAGGGAGTTGAGGGTGCTAGTGTGAGAATTCAAGGGATTGGTCGTGGGATCCTAGGTGGTGCGGATAGAAGTGAGGCTAGGAGAGAGCTGCAGCCCAAGGAGGAAATCCATAGGGGTGGCAAGGGGCTTCAAGGTGTCAGAGGTCCCAGAGACATCTCTGGCACGTGCATGGTAGGAATGAGGATATAAGATGCCTGACCACGGTCGGATGATCGTAACTGCGGCAGGGTGATTGTGAGCGCTGACTAAAACTGGCTGTAGGTGGGGAGGTGGAGCAGAGGTTGCAGATGTGCAGAGATGAGGGGGTTTGAGAGGCTTTGTGGTGAGCGTGGTGGAAATGGTGCCAGCGTGGATGTTGAACTCACCCAGAATGCTGGCAGAAAAAGGCCTAATGTAGACTGATCTGGGATGAATCTGGTAGTGACCTGGAGGACAGTGGGTAGTACTGATGAGGAAGAGAAGCTGAAACTTGAAAGGATAAAAGAAAAGAGCAAACATCTAAAAGCAAGAATGGAGGGCTAGAGGAATCTTCAATTCCCTTTCCCCCCAAAAAGTCTTTCAGTGAAAATAGGAGGATGAGAAAGAGGAGTGTCTACTCGGGGCAGCCAGAGGGAGAAACAGTGTCCTGGGGCAGAGCCAGGTTTCTTTAGTGGGAGGAGGTGAACAGGCCGTGCTGTGCAGACTTGGAAGGTGTAGAAGGATTTGCTGATGGTGCCACAGGGTTTGGAGGCAAGTCAGCCACGTGCTGGGTATAGGAGAGCGCCTGCGCAGTTTCAGTTCCCGTAAGGCTGGTTACACAGTCCCATCCCTGACCACCCAAACTCCCTTTTCTTCATCCCTGTGGGGAATTTTTTTGGTGGTGGTGGTTTGTGGGCCTTTTTGTTTAGGCAGGGGTTCTTAACCTAGAGTCCACAAGGGTCTGTCAACTTAGATGGGGAAGCAAAATCACATCTCTTTTCAGTAACCTCTAGCAGAACCGTAGCCCATGAATGTAGGCAATGAGCACACCTGCGCCTTTGTTGTCAGTAGCAATCACAGATGGCTTCCTATCACATTACAGAGGTTGCAGACAGATCAGAATACTGTTTGGCTCACCACTGCTTTGAAATTATGGTAGTAATTAGACTTGCAGCTAGATCTTATTATTAAACACATTAATAAAGAAACACAGAAGGACTATATTTCAAATGTGTTTACATACTTCGATAACCTTTAATATCATTGGCTTATTTTATAACCCTGTCCCTTTTATTTTATGCATTTAAAACATTGTTCTCAGGAGGGATTTGTCTGTGTCCCCAGGCTGCCAGAGGAGGTCCCAGTCTGGAGGGGAGGAGGGTTAAGGAGCCCTGCCTCCAGGCTGATGGGGAAGCCCTTTCAGTTTCACTAGGGGGAGCTGCTGTTTCAGGATCGGGGAGCAGTGGCTCCGGAGGCTTGACACTGGGTAAAAGGTGGCTTTGAAGTACAGGCAAATCGCATTGTCTTCAGGGACATCTCTAGAAACTGGGGTGTAAGAACCCCAGTGTTGGTTGATTCCTTTTCTCTCTTCAGTGGGCTTTAAGCTTGTCTCATGGAGGATGGGGGTTGAAATACCATCCCTGTGCTAGCTTCTCAAACAGTTAAAGCCAAAGCACTTTGGCCAGTGATGGCTTGAAAATTGGCCCCAAGGTCCCATTAGCCCTAGTTTCATGTTTTCCTGCCTATTCTCCTCCCTTCACCCCCCACCTTCCCAATTAGCCCAATGCCTCTCTTGCCTAGCTAGTTTCAGGATGCTGGGAAAGTTTTCCTCTTTCACTGGCTTTGCACTTTTTTTTATTGATCTGAGAGAGGGACATTGACTTGTTGTTCCACTTCTTTATGCATTCATTGGTTGCTTCTTGTATGTACCCTGACCAGGGATCAAACCTACAGCCTTGGCGCATGGAGATGACGCTCTAACCAACTGAACTACCTGGGCTGGCATTCCACTTTTACTTTGCTGGTCAGGTGAGGGGCAGGGGAAAGGATAAGGGACTCACATAGATTCTGAAGGCTCTTGAGGGCATAGTGGGTGAGAAGAGAGCTGGGGAATTTGAAAAATTGACCAAGGCCTGAGCCTTCTGCAGGATGGTAAGTGCCTTTCTGAAGACCTCCCTGCTGAGGAGGAGGTAACTGGGGCTCAGGACCACTATGTAGGAGCAGAGGATTACGTATTTCCCACCTTAATTTTATCAGCTTCCAGAAGGTATTCCTCCTTACATTTGGCCAGATTTTGGCTCCTTTACTCATAGCTGTTCCCAGGCCATTTGGTATATCTTCCAACTCCAGGATTTCCCCCTAAGTCAATGTTTCTCCTGTGAAGTCAGAAGACCAAGCAGGTGCTTATTACTAAAATGAAAATTCCAGGGCCCACTCGTATCCCCTGGATTCAAGTCTCTGGGGCAAAGCCCAGGAATCTGCATTTTCCACACGTTCTCTAGGACAGGGGTTCTTAACGTGCAGTCCTTTAGACCATCAGGAGGATGGAGCAGCAGGAGCCCTACCAGGGAACCTGTTAGAAATACAAACTCTCAGATTCCTGATTCTAAGCCCTGCCTCGTACCTACTGAATCAGAAATTTGGGGGCAGGCCCCAGTTAGCTGCCTTTTAATAAGTCCTCTAGGGGATTCTAATACAGAATGAAGGTTAAGTCTCATTGTCTCAAATGATCAAAGAGTTGGCCCCCCTTGCTGAAAGCTCACCAGAGACATAGCTAATACTAACTGTAGAACTTTGTGAAGCATAGTGGTGTGTTATGTTTAAATAGCACTTTTCTCTAAAGTATCTCCATGCTCCTTTAGCTTTTATATCCCTATAGTGCTCCTGAAATATAGGTAGGGAGGGTCTGGGATTCTTCTGTGAGAGGTACACTGATTGCTTAGAGGGTTTTTGATCCACGCCGATGGTTACACAGCAACTCTGTAAGAGTAGAAGCTAGAACTTGGATCTCTGGACTCCATTGGTTATTCTGCTAGGCTAGGTTTACCTGATGAATTCTTTGCCAGCTCAGGGACCCCTCATTTTGTGTGCAGCTGGCAGAGGGCTGGCTCTCTGATCTTCATGGATGAAGGTGGTCTTTAAGTGACCTTAGCCATAGGCTTGGTGGCTCTGTCAGCCTCTACTAGGCAATTTGAGGGTGAAGCCTGGCCTGAGTGGGCTTTCCAGAATCTCAGGATAGGAGTTCAACAAGATGGACATTCCACATGGACACCAACTCAGGACAGCCTTGGACCTTAAATAGTTCATTCACTGGAGTGCCTGGGTGAAGGGTAACCTGACTTAAGTTTGTACTCAGTGGCTCAGAAAATGATAAATCGCATATCCATGGTCACCTTGAGATTGTGCCTCCTAGAATTATATCTTCTGGGCAACTAATTGATTGTAAAAGCTAGAAATGGAGGTGTCACTTTTAGAAGGCACCAAAGATGGGATGACATTGTCATCAGGAACTAAAAACTTCTCATTCTCTTCCCTGTCCTCAAATCTGCACCTTCTTCAATATTCCCCATCCCATTGAGTAGTACCACCATGCATTCATTACCCAGGCCAGAAACTGAAAGATGATCACTGGCCCTTCACTATTGTCCTTTCCCAACCCCACCACATTCAGTCAGTCACCAAATCCTGTCCATTTGACCTCCCGATCTTTTCTAAATTCATTTCCACTGCTCCTATGTATGCTCAGATTACATCATCCCTGATGTGGTCTGTTGCAACAGGCTCAACACTGGTCTCTCTGCTTGTACTCTCTCCCTATTTCAATCAGCATCCAGACTGCAACCTCTATCCCTCACTATTCAAAGTATGGTTGCAGGACCCCCAGCACCTGGGACAGACTCTAGGGGCCCACACCAGACCTACTCCACCAGAACCTACCTTTTAATAAGATCTCAAGGTGATTTGTAAAATCCAAAATATCTAATGTAGCAAACAGAATTCTTTATGAACTGCCCCTTATCTCCTGTTTTATTCCTCTTTCCCACATGATAGTTCAATGATACTGAACTATATAAAATTCTTGAACATGTTGGGCTTTTCGCTTTATTCTTTCAGCAAATATTTATTGAATTTCTGCTCTGTGTCAGGCACTGGGGATAAAGAAAGCAGTGACCAAAACAGAAAACATATCCTTGCTTTCATGGAACCTACATTCTTGTGATAGGAGACAGTGAATAAGTAAAATATATAGTAAGTCTGATGATGATGAGTGGGGGGAAGAACAAAAGCAGATTAAAGGTCATAGTGCTGTTGAATGGGTGGAGAGGGCTGAAATTTTAAATGAGGTGGTTTCATTTAAAGGAAAGGGCTCACCGAAAATGTGACATTTGAGGAAAGACTGGCAGGCAAGGGAATGAGCCAGTGAATATCTGGTGGAAGAATGTGTTAATAAGAAAATAATATAAAGGCCCCGAGACAGGAGGGTTTCTAGAATATTCCATCAACAGCACGTAGGTTAGTATGTCTAGAGCCATGTTAAGGAAGGGGAAAGTAGTAGGAGATGAGCTTAGAGTGGTGATGCAAGTGAAGGGGCAGCTCATATATAGGGCCTCATAGATCATTGTAAGGACTAGGTATTTTGTTCTTAGGGATATGGGTGGCCATTGGAAGGTTTTGAGCAGAGGACTAACATGATCTGAGTTAATGTTTCCAGAGATTACCCAGTTACTATGCTGAAAGGAGACTGTAGGGGACAGAGATAGAAGTAGGAAAACTTGCATGTGATATTTGTAATAATCCAGAGAGGAGATGGTAGAGGATTGGGCTAGGATGCCAACAATAAGGATGAAGAAAAGTCATTGGATTCTGGATACATACTGAAGGTACAGCCAACAGGATTTGCTGATGGGACAGATGTGGGGTATGAGAGAAAGGGAGGGGTGAAAGATGGCTTTAAAATTTCTGATTCTTAGATAGGTGGACATTTATTGAGAAGAGGAAAACTAGGACAAGAGGTTTTGTGCTTGTTTATTGTTTTGGGAGGGGGGTGAGGGGAAGTGCTCTTTCTGTTTATCTATTGTTGTATAACAAACATTCCCAAAACTTAGTGGCTTAAATCAATGACTTACTTTTCACACAACTGTGTGTGTGTTGACTGGATTGTTCTTTGCTATGGCCTGAATATTTGTGTCCCCCAAATCTCATATGCTGAAGTCTTATCTTTAATGTGATAGTATTTGGAGATGGGTGCCTTTGGGAGATAATTGGGCTTAGATGTGGTCGTGATGGTAGCACCCTTATAAGGAGAGTCCAGAGGGATCCCTAGCCCTTTCTATCATGTGAGGTCACAGCAAGAAGATGGTCATCTGTGAACTAGGGAGTAGGCTCTCAGCAGCCCCTGAATCTACTAGTGCGTTGATCTAGTGAGGAAATAAATTTCTGTTGTTTAAGCCAACCAGTCCATGGTATTTTATTATGGCAGCCCGAGCTGACTGAGACATTTTTGTACTGGTTCTGCCTAGGCTCAGCTAGAATGGCCGGGATGGTCGGGCTTCTCTATCCACATGGCATTTTGTTGTAGGGGGAGTTCTTAGGACAGCATTCCAAGAGGGAATGTACAGGTTTTTATCAAGCCTCTGCATCTTTTTTTGATGAATTTCCATTGGAAAAAGCAAGTTACACGGCTGAGTCATGTGAGCCACAGGGTTCAATCAGTGTGGGAGGGAATACGTGAGGGTGTGGATACTGTGATGGTGTGATTCACTATGAGCTACTGCTGTATCAGTCTACCACAGGAGCCAAGATTAGAAGTTGGGGTTCAGAGTGAGATGCCGTCTAGATATATAAGTTCAGTATTGAGTAAGCTGTGAGCTATGTGTGCCTGGTGTTCAAGGCAGAAGTCCAGGCTGAGATACGATGGTTGGCGTCATCGGCACATAGATTCTATTAAAGCCATAAGATTGGTTGCAATCACCTAGAGAATGGAAGTATATAGGGAAGGAAAAAACTGCTGTACAGCCTGACCCACTCTGTCATGTGGAGGTCAGGGTGATGAGGGGGAGCCAGCAAAGCAGACAGGGAAGAAGCAGGCTAAACATCAGGAGGATAATTGAAAGAGCAGTAACCCCGAAGCCGAGTGAAGAATGTTTCCAGAACAAAAGGGAATATAAGATGAGGCCTAAGAATTGATCTTTGCATTTAGCAATGCAAAGGTTCTGTGTGATCTTGTTGGGAGCTGTTTTGGTGGAAGCCTAATTAGAGCGAGTTAAGAGAGAACTGGAAGAGAGGAATTCTAGACAGGGAGTGTAGACTAGTGCTGTCCAATGAAACCATGTAAGCCACATATGTAATTTCAAATGTTCTAATAGTCACACTTAAAAAAAAGGTAGAGAAGCAGATGAAATTATTTTTAATAATATATCTTATTTAACTCAATATATTCAAAGTATTATCATTCCAATATGATTAATATAAAATTATTACCAGGACATTTTACATCATTTGCCATCCAGTGTGTATTTTACACTGACAGTTCCTCTCAATTCAAACCAGCCATATCTCCAGGGCTCAGTAGACACACGTGACCAGTAGCTACCATATTGGACAGTATAGTTAGAGACAGTACTTTCAAGGAGTTTTGCTATTAAAGGGGAGAAGAAGGATCAGGTAGTTGCAGCAGCAAGTGAGGTCAAGTTATTGTTTTAGAGTGGAAGCTAGTACAATATAGTTTATATGCTATCAGGAATAATCTAGCAAAGAAGAAGAAATCGTTGATGTAAGCAAAAAAGGAAAGCTGCTGGAGTGATATTGAGTGGGCAAGAGGGAACAGGATCTGGATGCAAATGGGAGGGCTGGCATTGGCTAGGAACCTGGGCAGTTGATCTGTGGTAACAGGGGGTAAAGGCTGAGCACATCAAGTCCCAATGCAGATTCGATATTAGATGCAATCATGGGAGCTCACGGAACATTTTTATCTGATTTCCTTTTTTTCTTAGTGAAGTAGGAAGCAGAGTCATCATGTGCCATCAAGAGTGGGATAAAAGTACTGAACATCTGAGAAGAGAGGAGAAAATACTAAATTGTGGCATGTGAGAGTGAATGGATTCGGGAAGTGTAGTGTGATTGCCTGGCAACATGAAGGATGTGCTTGAGGTTTGTCATCACAGATATGAAGTGAGAACAGTCAGTGCGGCATTGTTGTTTTTCTCCAGCCACATTCAACTTTGTAGGCACCAGCAGGGAGGAAGAGAAGATTGCAGCTTAACCAGATCTGGATTTTTTTTTTTTCCAAGATGAGTCCAGTAATGAGGCTCAATGGAGTCCAAATTATATGTCAGAGATAATTAAAATTTAAGGCCATGGAATTCAAGGAGGAAAGAGGGAGCCATGAGGGATAGTGAAAAGATGATAGAACCAATGGACTGCAGATTCTGGTGAGGTCAGAGAAATGTTGGGGTCTAGGTTAGAAAGATGAAGCTGTAAATAGGGAATGCCTGATTTATGGAAGGGATGCAGATATTCATAATTAAAAGGTCTCAGGCATGACTATGACAGTGAGTGCTGAGGTGTGACAAAGGGCAGTACAGTTAGAGGAGAAGAGGCTAAGAAACTGAGAGGTGAGGATAGTGGAAGATTCAACTAGAGATATGTGGAAATTACCAAGAAGTACAGCAAGAATACTTTTGGAGAGAGTGGTAGCAAGCCAGTTGCCAATACCCTCAAGGAATATTGAGGGCCATGACCCATATGTTTGTAGACGAGTGTAAGAGGTAAGGGTAGTAGGTGGTACAGTGTGATGGCTGTGAGGTTTTAGGGAGAAAGGAGGACCAGTGGTCAGGAAACAGCGAAGCAAAGGAAGAAGTTACCTGCTGTAGCTATGTGGGCCACAGGACCGAAACCAGTGGCTTTAGAGGGCTAGAGATGAGGGAGGCTCCCATGGGGAGAGAGAGGTAGGTGGGGTAAGAGCAACAGAATAAAGGAGACATTCAAAGATGTTATTGAAACATTGGGGATTTAGCTAAAGATTTCTCTGTGATTGCATGTCCTGTTCCCTTTTCCTAGAATTTTCTTCCTTACCTTGTCCACCTAGAAAACTTTTCTTCATCCTTTACCAGCCAGTTCCTGCTTTGCTACTTTCCTGCAATTGTGATGGCAAAGGTTACCAGTGATCAGTAACCTGGGTCATCAAACCCAGTGGAGGTTATTTGTCTTTCCTTTACTGTGCCTCCGTAGAGAAGTATGTTCCCAGTTTCATTTTATGTGATGATGGAAATGTTCTATCTCTGCACTGTCCAATATGGTAGCCACTAGCCACACATGGTTATTGAGCACTTGAAATATAGTGTGACTGAAGAATGAAATTTCTAATTTATCTAAGTGTAAATTGCCCCTGTGGCTAGTGGCAACTTTAATCTTGTCTTCAATCCTATCTTCTCATGGATCCTCTTCTGGCAACTACTGCTGTTTCCCAGGCTCTGTCCTTCGCCCTTTAGTTTTATTCTATGGACCATTCCTCATTGATCTTATCCATACTCCAAGCTCTATTTCCAGGCCATCTCCTTCTCCTGAGCATTAGATGTAGACAGCCACAGCCTGTTGGAAATGTCTGCTTGGATATCCTTCGACATTTGGTGTCAGCATGCTCCAACCTGAACTCACCTCTCCCCTCAACCAACTCCTCTCAGTTACTCAAGTCATAGATCTGGGAGTCACTCTGGATGTCTCCGTGTCAGACAGATCGCCAGGTCTTCTATATCTCCACAGCAGAATCTGAACTGGTCTGCCCTTCTCCAGTCCAACGTCAGCACTGCTACCACAGCCGTCTACCTAGCTGAACCATAAACTGACCTTGCACTCCCCTGTTTAAAAACCACTTAATGGCTTCTCTTTGTTTCTAGGATAAAGGCCAAGTTGCCTAACATGGCAAACAAGGCTCTGCATGACCTCACCTTGCTCTCTTGTCTCTCCAGCTTCATCTGCTGACACAAATCCCCTCCCACTTTATTCCAGAAAGACAGACCTGCTTGTGATTACATGCAAACAGCATGCTGTTTCAATCTTCCACACCTTTTCTTAGGCTGCACCTACTGCTCAGAATGTCCTTTCCTTTCTTTAAGATCTTACTCCAAATCCTTCTTGTTCTTTACAATCACCTCAACTGTTATCTTCTCCAGCTACCCTTCCTTGGTGTCCCCATTACTCACTGTGCTTAACTTATTGCATCATCTCATTGTTCACTTGTAAGCTGCAGGGTCGTTTTCAATGGCAGGGGCTGTCTTTGCTTCCTTATTCTCACTGCCTGGCATGGAATCTAGTGCCCGGCATGCACTCAGTGGGTGTCGAGGGAATGTGTAACCTGTAGGAGTGATTGAGTTGAAGGCGGCAGGAAGGAGATGGGAGAAGGGAGTATTGCAGTGCCCAGTCTCGTCTCCTTGGTGTAAGTCCTTGCTGGGTGGGATTATAGAATGAGTGAAAGGGCCCTTGGGAGCCCCTCTGGGGGTGGGTCTTCACTGGTGCTGGTACAATTGAATTCTTTCCCAGCACTCATAAAGCTTCTTTCTGGCAGAAATCGATTTTGGAAAAAGCTATTATCTAGGTTTTCCCCTACCTTTATGCTGAAATGCTTCTATCCTCCTGGGACAGAAGATGCTGGCAGAAAATGTGACATTTTTTCTTAAAGTAGAAAAAAGTTTTATGTGTTTAATATTTCTGAAGGTGCTTAACTTTCTATTTTCGTTTAGAAGAAAACTGATTTTTTTCACAGATTATCCTAGGACTACATCCAGGTACAGGATATAGAAAAAAAAAGAATGGTGTGTATTTGCATATAATTTGCATATACCTACATGGATTGGGTCATCTATTCCCAGGGTATTTTTTTTTCAAAGAAATTGAATATTTGATCATGTTTGCAATGAAAACAACCAACAACAGTAAAAAGGCCGTGGAGACCACAGTCAAAGTCTCCCTTCCTAGAGAAGATCACCTTTTTAAAGATTCCCTCTCTTCTAGTCTTTTATGAGATTTTGGATGCCTGTGGTGGGCATGGTAAAAATAGCAGCTGCTGTCTGTCTGTATGCCAGGCTAGCTGCTGTATTTACTTTTCTATATGCCCTACTCCCCAGCCTCAAAAGGGAGAGGCTAACTGCAGTCTACATAGGGAAAACAGGATTAGAGGGATAGCACAATTTTCCCAAGGTCACCCTTGTGGGCAGTGGCAGAGACAAGATTTAAACCCATAGCTGTCTGACCCAAACCCTTTGTTTTAAACTACTAACCTGTATTTTCCATCATTGACGTACTGTTTGGTGTTCTGTCTTTTACAGTCACCATTACTAGCCAGGGATTAGTTTGTCACTCTGTCATTTGAATGACAGTGGACTGTCACACAATATTGAGGTACCAGAGTTTACTTAACTTATCTCCCCATTTGCTTTGTTTCTAGTTTCTCAAGATTATAGGCAGTGCAGATGTAAACATCTTTGTGCAAATAAGAGTGAGTGGTGTCTTGGGTTTTTTGTGTTTTTAGGTATTTGATGATAGTCCTAAAAGTAGGATTGTTGAGCCAGAAAGTCTGTGCCCTTCAGTCACCCATTCAGTGGTCATTTTCTGAGTGCTTACTGTGTATCAGGTGCCAGAGGTAAGGAGGTCATTCAGAAATGGCCCTCCCTCAGGGAACTAACAGTGTTGTGTGGCACGGATGATGTAATACAGAGGGAATGATACTAAAGTGGGGATTTGGGCAAGAAGCAGTGAGAACACTGAGAAACATGGCCTCTGGCAGTGTCTGGATGTTCCTTTACCCCCATGTAGCAGGGCAGGGCAGAGAGGAGCACAACGAGAGGGGGCTGCCCAGTGGTTGAGTCCTTATCCCAGCTTTTCCCAGGTCTGTGGCTGAGCAGGCTCCTGGGTGAGGATATTTCCCCCATCTGTCCCTTTCCTGCAGCCACCATTACTGCCCAGCTACACTCGGTGCAGCCGAGTAGAAGGGAGACAGCAGAGACATGTAGGGAAAATGGCTTGGGGCTCGAGGAGTGGTATGAATGGTAGTCCTCCAGGTCCCCTCTTCTTCCCTTTTATATAAGCCCCCAGAAGCCACGGTTCCCACTTATTTAGCAAATAAGAAAGTTCATGAAGCATAAGTAAGTAAATAGCTCATGTGTTCACAAACCGAGTACTGTGCTAGATGCTAGGAACACAGAAATGAGTTCCACATGGCCCTTGAACCCAAGGCATTCTGGTCTAGGGGGTTAGACAGACAAAGAAAGAAATGGTACAACTTGGTGCGCTGGAGGTCTGCACGGATGGCAAGGGGCTCTGCAGTTGTGACTTTGGCTGTGGTGCTGCCCATCTCCCAGACCCATTCTCCCCCTGTGAAATGGAGGGATGAGTTTGATCCCCTCAAGCGGCCTTCTGACTCAGATGTGCTGTGACTCTGCCTTTTGTCAGAGAGCAGGGCTGACCTGCCCCCCCAGAAGACCCAACTTGGCTGTAGCCACCCCATCTTGCTCATCTTCTCCCCTGCGCCCTCAGCCCCGCCCCACCCCATAGAATTCTTCGGGGTTCTGCTTCCAGACTTCTTCCTCTCTCGGTCTCCATATACTCCTCTGGCTTTGGTCACCGTTACGCACTGATGACACCCATGTCTGGACATTCAGCTCCGTCCTTTCACTGACTTTGTGATTCACATACAGGCATGCCTTGCTTTATTGAACTGTTCAGATGTTGTGTTTTCATCAACATTGAGGCAAAGCCCTCCACCAGCAAAAAGTATACAACTCACTGTAGGCTCATATGGTGGTTAGCATTTTTTAGCAATACATTTTCTTAAATTAAGGTATGTACATTGTTCTTAAAGATATAATGCCATTGCATACTTAATCGACTGCAGTATGATATCAACGTATACTGAGAAATCACAAAAAAATTGGGTGGCTCGCTTTAATGTAAGGAACCAAAGTTGGAATATTTCCAAGGTATGCCTGTAAAAATAAAAATCAAATCCGTTAAATCCCAGATTTGATACTATGTTCATTACTTACATTATCTCACATTATCTGCCCAATAATCTTGTGAAGTGGGCAGTGGTACTGCATTTTATGGATGAGTGAAACTGAATTCAGGAGATACTCAGGCTTGCTCAAGACCCTGGAGTTAGTTAATAAGTGACAAGACCCAGGATTTGGAAACCTGTGTCTGCCAGGATCTAAGCTTCACTCTGTTACCCGTCACACCGTATATCCCAGAATTCATCCAGGCACCAAAGAGATATTTCCGCTAAGATATTCCACAGGCACCTGAATTTCAACACATCTAAAATTGGCCTCATTGTTTTCCTGCCTTCTCCATCTCAATAAATGACAGTATCAACCCAATGACAACCAAACTAGAGGCCTGGGAGTCTGTCTAGATCCTTCCTCACCCTTTCTTCCAATATCCAGTCTTCTATGACTTTCTGCTGATTTTTCCTCCACTTTTCTCCATCTGTACTGCTGTTATCTTCAAAGGCCATCCATGCCCTTCCCTTTTTGGGTTCCTGCAGCAGTCTCCTTATCAGTCTCCTAGCCTCTATGCCCTCTGCCCCAAGCCAGCCTCCTCACAGTAGTGGGCCTGAGTGCTCTTTCTCAAGCACACATCTGATCTCATCACTTTCCAGCTTCAAATCTCGCAGTGTTTTCTATGGCTCTGCAGCAGATCTCAAAGCTGTTCCACCCATGGGCAGAAATCTGTCTAAGAAGAAATGTTTTGTTCAGTCCATTGAGAATGCTTAAAACATTTTGAATCATTTGTCGACACTGAGAAATCAGGAGACTCCACATGAAAGGTTTATTTCTGGCTTTTCTTGCAAAAGTGATAAAACTGGCAACTCTGGGCCCATGTCCGTGCAGGCCAGTGATTGGATGGAGCTGAGTGGTGGTTGCCCTCTTTTGAAGGGGCATGGGCTTTCCAGTTGGCCAGTCTCTGGTATCTCTAATGTCCTGGGTCAGTCCCCTCCTCCCAGTTACCTGCCCGAGTCTCGAGGCATTTGGGCTCATGATCCTGCAGCACACGGTGGAGTACAAAGCCCTCAGCCTGGCTCCTAAAGTCCTGTGTGGCCCAGCTCGGAGCAGCCCAGCTCTGCCAACCTCTGAAGTCTTACTTCAGCTCTCTACCCCAGCACACTCTCCTCTGTGGCCCCGACTCCTACACAACTGTGGGCTCACTGAACCAAGGGAGTTCATGTTTCCACACTTTCCCCCACAAAGCGGAGTTTTGTCCTTCCATAATATAGGGATGAACAAAAGTGTGTTCACAGTTGTTCAAATGGAAAATAATACAATAGCTAAAAAAGAATAATATAAGAATCGAACTCTGTTTTGCCTGCTCACAGCTGTAAACCTACATTTGCCCACCCTCTATGTGGTACAGACCTTGGTCTGCACACCCATCATACTGGTTTGTTTATAATTGTTGACTGGCACGTCTTCCTCCCCTGCATGACCGTGAATCTGAGATTGTAGGGAACATATCTTTTTTATCTTCCTATCCCCAAAGCTTTGCACAGGCCTCAGAACAGGGATGTCAAACTCATTTTCACTGGGGGCCATATCGGCCTCGTGGTTGCCTTCAAAGGGCTGGAAATAATTTTAGGACTGTATACATGTAACTACTCCTTAACTGTTAAGGAGTTGAAATAACATTCGGCCCTTTGGAGGCAACCACGAGGCTCATGTGGCCCCAGTGAAAATGAGTTTGATGCCCCTGCCTTAGAATATCATAGGTGCCTAATAACTGATGAATGGATGGATGAATCAGTGAAAGACTCACTTGAAAAAATTTACTCCAGGATGTATACTAATTTTGCCACCTACTTGCTTGGGGTGGAGGGTTCCAGGTTCCTTTCATTCTGGACCACTCCTTTCCAAGGCTCCATTCAGAGTGACAGTCACAACATTTATAAGCCTGCTGGGATGGTGGTTCTTAGTGATGATAAAGGGAAAATGATATTATTGGTGATGTACTAGGGGAGGGAGTTGTCTAGCAGTTGGGGCATGACACTACCATTGTATGTGGCACATTCTTCAGTTATTTGAATAATAATAATGGTGTAGCAATTACAACATCTAACACACATTATACACTTACATTGTATGAGATCTTGTTCTGACAGCTCTCAATTTATTATGTCCTTTACTTCTCACAACAATTTTAAGAAGTAGGTAGGACTCTTATGCCCATTTTACAGAAAACTCACCTGAGATTTGGGGAGTTTAAACAACTCTTCCAGGGTCACACAGCCAGTAAGTGGTAAAATACAGGTGGAAAGCCAAATCTGTCTGACATCACAGTTAACATTCTCAGCCTCTATGCTGTACCCAATAAATGACATCTCTCTTCTGAAGCTTGAGGGAATACACACACACGCATGCACGCACGCACACACGCATACATGCATACAGCCCCAGTAATAATTCAAAACAAAAGAAAAGAACTCCCAAGGCATAGAGTAAAGAGCCAGGGAGACACACCCATGGGCTAGCGGTAGTTGCATTTGGATAATAGAGCTGGGGATGATTTTCTTCTTTTCTTCCATCTTGTCTCTGCTCTTTATCATTTTCTAAATTCCCTTTAATGAGCATGTTTTACTCTTCTAAATTTTTAGTGTTTTATTTAATAAAAATATTATCATTTCAACATGTAATCAATATAAAATTAACATATTTTACATTCTTTTCCATATGCAAAATCTGTGTATTTTGCACTTACAGCGTATTTCTATTTTAGTCTCACTTTATTTTATGTTATTACTTTTACAGTAAGTAAAAGCCCTCTCTTTGTAATGGTCTCAGCATTACATGGCGGAACAGAGGTTGGGAGGGGGCTGATTGCAGTACCCAGGTAATCAGTGGGGCTGTCTCCTAGGTAGCTGTCACTGAGCACTGAAAGGGGGTAATCTGCAGGCAGCAGTTGTGGCCTCCGCACCTGCACCTTGTGCGGCAAAGGAGGAGAAGTGTGTCATTAACCCTGCTACCTCACCATCTCCCCTTTTTCTTCAGGTGCTTACACCCCAGAGCCCCTCAGCTGTTTCCAGTGGGCACTTCTCTCAACTGGCCTCATGTTCTTTTATCACTTCAGTGTCTTACAGATCCTGGGCCTGGTAAGTGTGGCTCTAACCCCTTCTATCCCCTCGGTTTGGAGTTTCTTCATAAATCTTGATAATCCTGGTTGGCACTGATGCATTGCTTTGTATTGAAAATACAAGATGCCAAAGGCCAGGACATCAGATTGTTGTGTCTGGGTTGCTGATTTATGGTCTGCAGCTGTGGCTTCGCTAAATAGTTTTCTGAATCCTTTAGTAATGGCTGTTTCTTTCATCCATTGGGAGGCAAGGATGCCACCTTTCACTCATGGCCACGTGGGTCGGAAACAATGAGCTGCAACTAGAAAGTGGTTTGCTGTGGCTCCCATGGGGAGGCATGACCATAACTCTTACTCTGGGCCTGGGTAGACCTTGGAGCCTACTCCCAGACCCCGAGCTGTGTGGCCAGTGGAAGTACAGTGCTGAGCATTCTGGGGTGTTCAGGCCTGCTGAGAGCTTGGATGGTGGCCGGACTCAGTATTTGCATTATCAAGAACTGAAGAATACTGAGTATATGGGTGTCTGTTGGTGGCGAAGTGAATAGGAAAGGCTCAGGGCCGGGGCTACGGGGGTCAGGAGACCCAAGTTCAAGTCCTGGTTCCGCCACCTCATCCTCAAGGGTGGAGAGCTCTGCTCCCCTCAGTGACATGGTACAGAACCCCCAGCCTCCCCAACAGGTGGTGAGGACTGGTTTTGAATGTGAATGGGTTCGAAGGGCTTTGGAAGGAAGGTGTAGCGGCTGTCCTTGGGGCAGGTGTGGCGTGTCTGGTTTTGTGTGTGAGCGGAAGTAATGTAGTATTTTCCGTGTGGAACCTTGCAGGACCTGGCAGGATTAGGGTGTGTATAATCGATGTCAGCAGTGCCTTTGTAGAAGCAGTTACCTTCTTTCCCCTACCCTAGCATGTTGTTCTACTCTGGTTTACCTTGGGGTGTGGTTTGAGCTCTTTGCCTGAGGTGTGCATGCTTCCTGACAATAGGGATGAAGTAGTACGGCCTTCACACCTTTATTTGCACTGCTCTCGGCTGGGCCTCCTTGATTCCAGAAGAGCCAGTGTCCTTATGTCACCATCCATACCATACTTGATCCCACTTCTGGGCTGACTCAGGCCACACCTCCTATAAGGAAGGCTCTGCTTACTCCATTCTTTGCCGTGACCCCCACCCATCCTTCATGAGTCCATTCAGGTGCCACTTCCTTCATGAAATCTTACCTGAACACTGTCCGCATTCTGCACACTGTGTAGATCTCCTGGTGGGGCAGGCCCGGTGAGCTCCATCTGGTCCAAGGTTGGACGTGGTGGACAGATCACCCTAACTTGATTGGTTGCCAGTTATGTGGAGGCAGGGACCATGCTGTTAACTGTTCTTTTCTCCCATAACACCGTTCCGGGGACTAGGCACATAGTAGATGCTTAGGAATAACAACAGGTCCCACGCTCGACATAGAAGGCAAGATGGAGCAAAACCAAACAGATCTTCTAGTGGACGACGGCCTTCCCCATCACCTGCAGAGGGCTCTAGCTTTGACTCACTCATGAAACCTAGGGGAGAGAAATCCTATTATGAACAGGTGGGGATTTGTTAATCCCTACTTCTCTAGTTTCCCTTTAGATAGAGATGGCTGAACTGGCAGAAGCCAGAGAAAGCCTAAGGATGGTGAACGCTCACTCTACCTCCCTTGTCCCTGCAGGTCACCGAAGTGAATTTGAACAACATGCTGTGTCCGGCCGTCTCAGACCCATTCTACGGCCCCTGGTATCGCATCTGGGCCTCGGGACACCAGACTCTCATGACCATGACCCACGGGAAGCTGGTCATCCTGTTCTCATATATGGTTGGGCCCTTGTGTAAATATCTGCTGGATTTGCTCCGGCTTCCAGCCAAGAAAATAGACTGAAGGTGGTTTTTTTCTCTCCCTAAGGAAACAAGTCCTGACTTGATTTGAAGAACACCCAGTTCTTAAGGAAATCTTGGGAGAGGGCAGTACAATGTTTGGTGTATTTCTTTTTTCCTCCTCTCTGTCCCTTTCTTCCACCACTCTTCCTTCCCCAGCTCTTCCTCCCAGGACATTGCCTGGAACGTGGGTGTAGTGCTGAGGGCTGGATCGACAGATCCAGTCACTAAACGGGTAGATCCTCCACCCCTTTCCTCCTTCTTCCTGCTCCCAGTGGCCTTACATAGGGAGACAGTAGTCAGAAGCTTTCACTCTGCTTGTTGGTGCTCTAACAACAGCTGGTTGAGGAGAAAGGAAACAACAAGCAGTAGTTATTTGGGCACGGAAGTGATGAAATTGGTTGTGTTTCATTTCTCCACTGCCAGGGACCTACAGGTTTGTGCTAGGGTCCCCTTTGTCTCCAGCAAAGCCCCCATTGTACGGGGACTGAGGCCTTGTTTCTATACCAGCAGGAAGCCAAGAGTCATGGGATTTCCCAACTCATGGCCAAAATAGAACTGGCCAGATTCTTCCCATTGGTGTCTCATGACTCAAAGCAAGCAGCCAACCAGCCACACTCTCCAGGAGGCTGCCTGCAGTGGGAGATGGGACACTACCCGGTCCAAGGGCTTGATTGCACTGAAGAGGGTAGAGAGCTGCTGCAGTGGCAAGTCTGAAGTGAACAACATTTAAATGTCCATGAGTAATTCCAGGCAGGACACTGGGCACACTCTGCCTGTGAGAGCTGAGGACTAGCCCACATCCCAGTCCAAAGTGAGTGTAGAAATTAATCAACAGAAGTGGTAACTTGAGAAAACAGAAAACAGATTTGACTTGTATGTTTCATTTCAGTTTCATGTTGGTAAGAGATGCCAGTTTAATCTTGAGTGCCCCTTAAGGTTCTCTCTCTCTCTCTCTCTCTCTCTCTCTCTCTTTGGTTTTTGTCTGTTTGCTTGCTTTTTTTGCTTTCTCATTTGTTTTTGGATGTTTGAGTCTGGAGGATCCTTGCACCAGGGCATCTCTCTGGAGGGGCTCTTGCCAGTGAATTTTGTGGCTTCACAGGATATATCAGCGTCCTGGGTTTAAGAAGATACATATCCCGCTGGTGTTGTCTCCCTAGGGCCAGATATCATCACTGCAGCCAGACACAGTACTGAATTGTGTATTGTGGGGGGCATCACATGCTCCCCACCTTGCCTACTCCTAAACCCATGTCTAGGTTGAAAGGGAGGTACCAAGGAATTAAATCCTCATGGGTAGAGATACAACTGCTCCAAATGTTTCAACAAAAAGTCTTTCAACCTTTTGTTGAAAGACTTTAGGTTAAGTCACTCATGGATCTCAAGAAGAGAGACAGTGGCTGGGCTTTTGCTCACTTCTTGTTAGCTTGTATTAAGGAGATTTGCTTAAGAACAGAAAAAATGGTTCAGTGACTTCCTCTGGTGGGCCTCCCCTCTCATCGTCCCCTCTAGGCAACCCGGTTACCCTGGACCGGTTTCACTATTTCAGGTGTTACTGTGTGAGATGTAGATTGAGCTGTAGTGAGCCAGTGGTTACAGTTTTAGCAAATGGAGCTACGGGATGTAGCAGAATGCAGGAGAGTATCTCTGAGCAAGGGGAGGCCCAGGGCAGCAACCATGGAACCGCCCTTTTGCAGATGGCTGCTGGCACTGACGTTATCAACCCCCAGGGCGCGGAGCAACAAGAGGGAGAACACTGGGTACTCAGAGTGCCCGTGAGCTCTGAGAAACATGTAACCCTCATTTTCTGCCGTCTCTGAGGTTAGGAACAGGTTTGCTTAGTGCCTCTCCCCCTAGGGTTGCACTCCAGAAGAGGAACCTTTTGATTGGCTAGATTTGCCTTGCCCACCGTCAAAGCGCTGCATGGAGGCTGGGCCAATAAGGAAATGTGCAAGGCCTCAGTGCCTCTCATCCTCTTTACAAAAGGAAAAGTTGGAAGGAGCTCATGTGTAGAGCCCTCAGGGGCCTGTCCTGCCCCCTACCAGTGCATGGAGTCTCTGTAGGCAGATGGCATGCCTCAGCTGGCCACAGGGCTGTAAGTGACTCTGCAGAAGCTCTTTTTCTCCCTGTGTGGCATGGCACAGTTGCCAGTCCCCCCAAGCTTTCCCTGCATTGGCATGCCTCTAAAGCTTGCCTTTGCCCTGGCTACAGGGCAGTGTCCCATTCTGGCTGGCATTTTCTGCTGCTTGGAAGGAAATAAGAAAGTGAAAGCCATGTGCCTGTCCCGGCCAAGCCCAAGACAGATACACCTGTCAGAGAAGGGACTACGTGAAGGGGAGATGCAGGGCTTCTGAGGGCCAGGCTGGCTCAGAAACATGGAGGTGGGAGGAAGAGAGAGAGAACGTAGTCCAGAGGCTCCACGGGGCACCAGGGACTCTGTCTGAGGTGTTTAAGGAGCAGTGTGCATCTGAATTATTCTGTGTCCCACTCGCATCTTGGACCAAACCTGGCCCAAACCCTGGCAGCCTGCCTTGGAGAGAGGCGCCCTTACCAGTGGGCCTGAACTTCCCAGCTCCTCCTCAGGACCTTCCTCTCAGTGCCAAGGAGGCTCCCCGACCGCTCTGGCCAAGTTTCCGTCATTAGCCGGTGTGTACGAACTTAGTGAGTGTTTGAGAGTGTTTGTAGGAGTGGACAGCTTCTTTCAGAACAGCCCTAAGAAGAGAAATGAGTGTTCCCTCAAGACCCTGGGTAGCCTTGGCCAAGGATATGGGCCAATGAGAACAGTCTGTTCAGTTGTCCAACCTGTGGCATCAGCCGAGAAGAGCAGGAATATGGTCGTGCCTGCTTGCAGTCTCAGTATTTGGTTTTGGACACCAAAGATGACCTGGCCCATTTTCTTCCCAGGGATGTGTAACTCTGTGAGCTTGTGAGAAGAGCACAGACTCTTTCTCCACAAGTCAGTGCTCTCTCTTTCTCCTTGAACTTCTCAGCATTCACAGAAGCCGCTCGCAGAGTGGTTGGGATAAGCTGCATGGGCAGTGCACTGTACCATCCAGCACCACAAGTCTAGCTATCAGATCATCTCTGTAGCCGCAGCCTTGGCCAGGGCTTTGCTATTTGTGCTGCTTGATAATTCAGTTTTCTGGGGAGTAGGCACAGCTCCCCACAGATAACAAATTGTCAGCAGGTCTCCAGGCACTGGCACTGGGGCTGGGTGGTGCTGTGGGAGTGAGCTGAGTGGCTCACTAGGTGGTGGAAAGCCCTTTCTCCTGTTCCCTTGGCCAGAAAGACTTCCCTGGATCTCTAGATGTTGATCCAGAGTCATGTGTCCTCTCTGGAAGACTGAAGGGGAGGTATGGGAGGAAAATAGGTGGGCCAAGCCCCTGCTGGTGTGGTTCAGTTGCTTGGGCGTCGTCTTGCAAACCGAAGGGTCACCAGCTCCATTCCTGGTCAAGGCAAATGCCTGGGTTGTTGGTTTGGTCCCTGACTGGGGCGTGTATGGAAGGCAACGAATTGATGTTTCTCTTTTGCATTGAGGTTTCTCTCCCTCTCTTTCTCCCTCCCTTCCCCTCTCTCTAAAATCCAAATAAAATATATATATTGCAGGATAACATGCAGGCGCACTGCTGGTTTTGGTGAATCTGGAGCAGACATAAGAGGGGGGCCTACAGGCCTTCATGTGCTCCTTGGCAAGGCCCCAGACAGAAATGACCTTCCCCCTGCATGCCCTACCCTGACCTGCCCTCTGGGTGGTGGGTGGAGTCATGACAGGGAGGGAACCTTCTTTTTATGTATATAGATCAAGTCAGTTTGTGCTCAGGAAAACCTACTCATTTGTTGTTGCTCTTGTCTGTGACATTTTTGTACAGTGGTTTGCTGCTCAGTGGCATGAAATGAAACAAAAGTCCTTTTAAGCAAAGCTCTTGTTTTAGAAACTTCCACTGTCAGTTTTGTTTTATATTTTAAAGAATTATTCATTTCTACTGGTGTTATTGTGGTGAAGAGAATAAGGTAGTCTGATTTGTAATTATTTCTGCCAGGAAATTGGCAAATGCGTCTGTCCCTTTTACACCCCACCCCCGTCCTTCCTCATCCCGAAAGCCGACCCCTCCCTGTCACTGCTCCCCTTGATGGCTCCCTTTTAGACCAGTCTATATAATCCCCCTAAACAGTAGCATGGTGAGTATTTTTGCCAAGCTGGTTCTTGGTCCCTCTGCCCCATTAGTTTGTTCATTTCTTGGGGCATTTTATAATGAGTTTTCTCTGTTTTCTAAAACCTTTTGATTGTACCAAGATGGTTCTGCAGTCACCTTTGGAAATAAATGGTCATTAATTTATGTACTTAGCATTTTGAATTTTAGTCTTAGGTGTTTTTCTTGTTGACGATCCCTGAATGAAAAGGAACCCTCACCATGAGACTTACTGTTACAATGTTTTCTTCATTATTGTTATTAAAAGATTTATGAGAACCCAGGAGTCTTGGCCTTGCTTCCCAGACCCTCCCAGAAGGCCCCCTGCTTTGAAAAGGAGACAAAAGGGGGCCGCTGGTCCACCACACCACGGGGCAGAGCACCAGAGGCACTCTCCGCATAGCTTTGCCTTGGGAGCTGTGAGGCAGGATGTGTGACCTTTAATTCCCACATGCTGCCCGCTTCTGCCAGGGACCCAGGGATTCTTTTGCTCTTAGCAGGGCTTGTCTGATGGGGACATTTGCTGCGCTCACTGGGCCCATGTTGCCTGGAGCCAGGCTGGATGACTGAGTTAGAGAAGGCAACGTGAAACCAACATGTTCAGACTCAGTCATCCTAAGTTCTTTGAGGGCTGGCTCTGTGCCCAGCACAAGTCAGAATATCCTGTGGGGAGAAGTGGAGAAGATAACTCTGCGCTTTAGGAGCAGTCAGACCTGCCTGCCCAAGGCTGCCCACGGAACAGCCCATGGTGAGCGTGATTATCCCAGCTTGACATTACATGAGACAGAGGCCCTCCGTGGTGTTTTACTGGTGCTGCTGCTGCTTCTAGAAGGGACACAGCTAGCCAAAGTGGCCTGCAGTGCTGCTGGATGTCCTTATTGGCTGGTAGTCGGGCACCCGGCATAGCAAGGAAACAGGGGCCTGCGACCCTGGGTCACAAAACCACCATGTAGGTCAAGTCCTTTGATCTCTAGCCACCCCAGATTCTCCATCTACAAAGCAGTAAGTACAGCCATGTGCCAGGTATGATGCTAAGTTCCGCCACACACAGTACCTCATGTGAATCCCACAAAAACACAGTGAGTTGACTGGCAGTGCTGTTGCCACCTGACAGACAGAGCTAGTAAATGGAGAAGTGAAACCAATTTTAGAGAGTGCTTTACACTCACTCCCAGACTCCATGGCCTGTTTGGGCCGCTGGCACTACTGGGCAAACCCGAAAAAGAAGGGAGGGAATCCAGGAGGAGAGCTGGAAAATGACGTGGCAAGCAGGAGAGGTGAAAATGAGACCCATGACTGTACGACTGGAGTAGTCAAGCCCATGTTTTTTTGTGCTGCCCGCAGGCCTGACTGGCGAGGCTCAGAGCAGAGCTGAAAGGTACAGGAGTTGGGGTAGGGGAAGGGGCACAAGGGTCAAGGTAGAGCTGGCCCAGGTGGAAGGAAGGAAAGAAGCTCTTGGATGGATGGGACAAGAGTTGGGCCCATGACCTTTCCATGTGTCTCCCTTTTCAGGAATTGCTAAATGCCAGTGACCTAGGCCATGCCCTTCTCTTGCCTGGGCTAGTCCTTCTTCCTTTTTGTCTCTGCTCCAGTCTTTTCCCTACTGTGGGCAGCAGTTTTTCGAATGCAAATCTGACTGCTTCATTCCCCTGGACCCTGTAAACATCTAGGTTTCATCTCCTTCCCAGGCCCCCCAGGAACCATACACAGGGGGAGACCGCTTGCTCCAGGCATACCATACTCCATTTTTTTGTACCGTTACATTTACCCACTTCCTTGCCTTTCTCTTTGTGCTGTTTCCTTAGCTCTCCACTCTCCCTTCTTGTCCAAAGGCCCGAGCTCAAGGGTCAGTTCCTGTGCACAGTCTTCCCGGAGCCGCAATCCTCATTAGACTCTTCTCCGCTTGGCTTCCACAGCACCTAGTGCTCACTCCTGGGCTGCAATTTGTCCCCTGTCGTGTAATCCCTTAAGGCTCACTCATGGCTGTTGAGCGCCTTGCGGGCAGGGTAGGGTCTGATTTTCCCTCCAGCCCCTGGCACCTGGGACCTGCTCCATAGAAGGTGATAGATGAACAGCCATCTTTCTTGGAGTCCTGCAGGCACCATCATCACCTGAGGGAGAATCCTTGGCCCCGAAGCAGGAGTTATCGCCCATCCTGTGAGCTCTGCTGCATGGGATGTGTGCCTTTGTTTGCCAAAACACCTCAAGCTCCAGATTCTGGGCCTCCTTGCTGAGAGGCCCATCCTGCTTCTCTGCAGGGCTCCCTGTGGTTGGGATCTTGGATGAGGTGCTGGTGTTGGGATGGAAGAGAACTGAGACAGTATCTGTTCACCTGACTCTAACCCAGACCTCTGGGTAGAAGGTGAGGAAGGCATCATCCATCTGCTTTGCCATATCCCTGGCTCATCCTCACCAGGTTCGTCCCCATCAGAGTCACCCCTGTTTCTAGGGCACACAGACTCAGAGTTTGCACGGTGAAAGCCCAGCCAGCCCATGGAATGTGTCACCTGTACCTTGGAGGAGTACGAAGAAGCTTGGGATGGTTACCATCTGAGCCCCTAGTGAGTTTTTCCCTTGTTCTGGTTCACCAAAGCCAGTGGAGGAACAGAGATACACAGATGTCAGTTTAACAAATGGCAATGGCTTTTTCAAAGGATATGTGGTTTGCTAACCTTGGCAACAAGCAAGGTTGGCCTAATCCACAGTCAAGGACTCTGGAACTGCCTGTACCCTCCCCTCTCCCAGTCAGCATTTGCCCAGCATCCAGATTGCACATCTGGGATGTCGGAACTGTTTGGTAAAGGGGTCTAAGTATCTTCCAGGGAGGCAGTAGGGAAGGCTGCTCCTGTTGCTAGTGGATGACTCAAAGGGCTTTGCCCTTCACAGTTGATTCCATAACTGTTGTGCAGCTTCTCATACATCTCAGTCAGACAGTAGCCTAAGCAGCCCACAACGAGGCAGGTCTTAGCACGGAGGGCGATACTTCCTTGAGGTATCTGTGATGGGTTACAGGGCCAATAGCACGGCCCCATGGCTATTCTCCTTTCCAAGACTCATCCCCAGCCACACCTCTGCTCCAAAGACCAGTTGTCCCTCATCTTCTGCCTCCCCTCTGTCTATCCAAGGGGCCTGCAGAGGTGCTGCCTGTTTTGCCGTCCCTTCAGCTGTGCCTTCCTCTTCCCTTATTCCGAGGACCATCATTCACTTTGATATTATATTTTTAGAAAGACCCTGGGCTCTCCAGTATTCTTCTCCATGAGAATGGAGGGGCCTTCCTGTGTACTCCAGAACATACCCTCAGATTTCTGGAATGTTGGAGCTGATAAGGTAACACTCATACAGGGGCTGATAAATTTTCTTGCATATCAGAATTACCTGAGGAGTTTCAAAGACAGTTTTCAGTGCTCAGGCTTCACCCAGCTAATAATTCAAAGCAAACTTTTGTTTGTTTGTTTGTTTTACTTTAAGTTTCCAGGTTGTGAGTCATGTGTTTGAACTGACCATCTATACCAGTGTTTTTTAAATGAAAGTTTAAGATGTAACAAAAGGGATAAAGTAATATCTAAGTTCAGCTTAAGAAAAAGAATGTCACCAACACAGCTGAAGATCCCTTACTCCACAGGTTAGGAAATTGTTCCTCGGAGCTTCAAGGAGGCTGGGGAGGCCACTTGGAATGTTGGATGGATGAAGGCAGTGTGGTTGGGCTTCTGGCCATTCCCCTTGGCTTCACCCACAACAAAACCAATTTTGTTCTGTGTTGTCCGTTGAGGGTGTGTAAATAATTTCATTGGGAAAACGGTTTAAAAGCCACTTATTTACATCCTCACTAGTTCTGTTTCGACCCTTTGGACATGGAGATCATAGTAGAGCAGTTGGAACAGTGTGGCGGTCAGAAGAAGGGGCCTGCAGTTCCAGTCCTCTGTCCCCTCTTCAGTCCTGGGTGCCCCTGCTCAAGTCATACCTCTCTGAATTCCAGAGAAGCTGTGAGGCATCCAGTGAGATAACAGGGCATGAAAAGGTTTTCTAAACAAAGTTGTGTCCAGTGTAAGGGGGTTCTATTTGCAGACAGTGTGGTTACTGTGCTTGTTCTCAGAGCCCAGAGGTCAGTTGTGATTTTCACCACAGTTTCCTTGTGGGTATGGAGGGGAGATTGTACCTCACTTTTAAGAAATATTTCTGTATTTTGTTGAGCTAAGACTTTCCCCCCACATTTTAATATCTCTAGATTTGGGATGCATTGTATAAGCAATGGCATGACATACTTTAATCAGCAACTTCTTAAAGAAGAGGCTGTTTGACAGTCTGAGGTGTCTTAGAGTCACTGTAATTCCATGATCATTACCTTTGTTTCCTTTCCCCCATGATAGTCACCCACCTGGCTAGAGAAAACCCCTTTGGAAAAACTCTGGTTTCTTTATTTCCCAACCAAAGCCTAGCCAGACAGCTCAGCCTTCTTTCCCAGGGAGCTCTCAGAGCCAGTTACTGCCAGAGGTGAGCTACAAGGGGTGTGGGGAAGTGAGCCCAGCCTGACGTGAACTCCCTGGGTTGATGTGAGCAGCTGTCTGGCCCACACAGGGGAAGACAACGATTTCTTCATCTCTTCCAACAAAGTGGTAGAAGGGTTAGTTAGTGGACCTTTTTTAAAAAAAGCAGCATCTTGACCAAGAGTAGCCTAAGCCGTGAACATTCACTGTAGTTGGAAATTACCACCAACCTTCCCTCGGTCCTGGCAGCCACTCGAATTAAGCTTGGCCCTTGCAGCCTTTGTATCAAGCTCTTCCAGAAAGGGAAGGAGTAACTCCAGTGAAATCCCTGTACACTTAGGAATAGGAAATAGTTTTTGGACGTTGCTCCCCCAGAAGACCCAACTTGGCTTTAGTCATTCCATCTTGCTCATCTTCTCCACCCTCTCCCCACACCGCCAACAGTTTAGCAAGACATGATCAGCCTAGATTACAGCTGCCCTCATGTAACTGGGTTAAAGTGTTGGCCTACTTAGGCCCCTCATGCAGGGGCCCCCTTCAAAGCTGATGAGGCCGATTATGGGGCTATTTCTGAACCTTAGTTGTATATTCAGAAGCCTGGGGCAGTCCTCTTGTGACAAGAAAGACAGTAACTAGGGCTGGACAACCAAGAGCAGAGTCTGCTGCCCTTGAGAGCAGAGCTTTCTTTCCGACCTCATGTGCCCTTACAAAAGCGAGAATCAAATAACCAGTTTAAGTCTCTGGATTTTAAGCTTCAACACTCAAACCAACCAGTTTTCAGGGAAAGACCCTATCCTATGTCTTTGCAGTCTCCAGCTCAACAGAGAGATAGTGGACGGTCAAAATGAAGTCTTCAATGACAGTCACTAGGCTCCACTGAGTGGGTTCTGTGCATTTGGGAAATGTTGTTATTTAACCTCTCTGAGCATCAGTTTGCTGATCTATAAAATGGCAATAATGATAGTACCTACTTCATAGAACTGTTGTGAGGATTGATTACATAAGGCACTTGACACAGTGCTTGGCACATTGTGAGAAGTTTACATCAATGTTATATACCACCACTACTGCCATTATCACCACCACCTTTACCATCATTGTCACCATTCTCCTCCTCCTATCAAGACAGTAGAGTGAATTATAAAGTCTCTGGAGCCTGACAAACTTGGTTTGAATCCTGCCTCTACCACTTTGCAGCTAGGTGGCCTTTAATAACTGATGACCTCTTTGAACTCAATACTTATTCTATAAAATGAGAAATTCATAACGCTGTTGAAAAGTATCTAACATGGTCCTTAGCTCACATATGCGCTAACTAAATGTTATCTATTATAATTACTTAAAATGGGTGATCAAGATCAGTGGTTGCCAAGGCTGGTATGGAGGGAAGGATGATTAGGTGAAGCACAGATAATTTTTAGGGCAGTGAAACTACTCTGTATGATATTATAATGATTAATACATTTCATTATACATTTGTCAAAGCCCTTAGAGTGTACAATATCAAGGGTAAACTAATGTAAACCATGGACTTTGGGTGATAATGATGTATCAATGCAGGCTGACTGACTGCTAGAAATGCACAACTCTGGTATGGGGTGTTAATAGTAATGGGAGGAGGCTGTGTGGGGAGAGGCAGGGTGGCAGGGAGTATATGTAAACTGTACTTTTTGCTCAACTTTGCTGTAAATGTAAAACTGCTCTAAAATTACAGTCTATTTAAAATGAAGAGAAAGAAGAAAAGCAAGTGGTGATCAAAGTAGGTTGTTATAAATTTAGGATGTTAATTACAGACCCCATGGTAACCACAAGAAAATAAATAAAATATATAGAAAAAGGAAATGAAGAGGGAATCAAAATGGTATATTACCAAAAAAAAAAAGAAAAAGAAAAAACCAACAAGCACAAAGGAATGCACTATTAAAGGACTTAAGGAACAAAAATGATGTACATTATAGGAAACAAATAGCACAGTGGCAGATAAAAACTTTCATTATAAGTAACCACTTTAAATGTAAATGGGTTAGACTAGTAAATTAAAAGACAGATATGAGCAAAATTGGTATTAAAAACGCATGATTTAACTATACGCTGTTTCTAAGAGACTCAATTTAGACACAAATAGGTTGCAAGTGAAAGGATAGACAGAGATATTCTATACAAAGAGTAACCAAAAGACAGCTGGGATGGCTAAATAATACCAGGCAAATAGGTTTTAAGTGAAAAAAAAATGTTATAGGAGACAAAGGCATTTTTATTAATAAAAGGATCAGTTTATCAAGAAGATATAACAGTTGGAAACATATACACACCAAACAACACAGCCTAAAAGGTATGAATTAAATATTGACAAAATTGAAGAGAGAAATAGTTCCACTATAGTAGGTGGAGGCTTGTATACCTCACTTTAAATAATGGACAGAACACTCACACGATATGATCAATAAGGAATAGAAGACTTAAACAAAACTATAAACTAACCAGACCTAAAAGACATATGCAGAATATTCAGTAGAAACCCAAGAGCAGAGCACACATTCTTCTCAAGTGTACATGGAACGTTCTCCAGGATATATCATGTGTTAGACCATAAAACAATTCTAAATGATTTTTAAAGATTTGAATCATTCAAAGTATTTTCTCTGAACACATGGAATGAAGCTAGAAATAAATAACAGAAAGAAAACCAAAACCAAATTTCAGTATGAGGAAATTTAAAAACATGCTCTTAAAAAACTAATTGGATTAAATAAAAAGCACTAGGAAAACTATAAAATGCTTTGAGATGAATGAAAATGAAAATACAATATACTTAAACTTATGACATACAATGAAAGCACTGTTCAGAGTTAAATTTTTAGCTTTGAATACTTACATTAAAGGAGCAGCTCTGAAATCAACACCTTAACTACACCTTCAGGAACTAAGAAAAGAAGAGCAAACAAACCTAAAGCCAACAGAAGGCAGGAAACGATCATGATTAGAGCAGAGATAAGTGAAATAGGAAAAAATAGAATCATTGAAACAAATAGTTGGTTCTTAAAGATGAACAAAATGTAAGGATCTTTAGACTCATTAAGAAAAAAGATACAAATAGCTAAAATTGGAGATGAAAGCAGGGATGTTACCACCATCCTTACAAAAATTAAAAGAATAATAAGAGAATATTATAAGTAGTTGTATGGCAACAAATTAGATAGTCTTGATGAAGTGGACAAGTTCCTAAAAACACACAAATTACCAAAACTGACTCCAGGCAATAGAAAATCTGAACAGACCTATAACAAGAGATTGGATTAGTAATCAAAATTCTCCCAACAGGCTTCACTAGTGAATTCTAGCAAACATGTAAAGATTTAACATTAGGTCTATTCAGAAAGGCCATTGTTACCCAATACCAAAGCCAAAGATACTATTAAAAAAAAAAAAAAAACACTGACCAGTATCTTTTATGTCTATAGACACAAAAGTCCTCAACAAAACATCAGCAACCTGAATACAACATCACATTAAAAGAATTATACACCATGGCCAAGTGGGATTTGTCCCAGAAATATAAGGGTGGTTGGTTCAACAGAAGATAATCAACTAATGCAGTATACCACAGTAACAGAACACAGAGGGAAAATGATCCTTTCCATAGACACAGAAGAAGAATTTGACAAGTCAACACCCTTTCATGATGAAATCTTTAGCAAGCTAGGAATAGAAGGCAAGTTCCTTGATCTGCTAAAAGACATATATGTAAAATCCACAGCTAACGTACTCGTTGGTGAAAGACCATATAAGTTTTCTCCCTGAGATCAGAAACAAGACAAGGATGCCTGCTTTCCTCTGCTATTCATCATTGGAAGTCCTAGCTAGAGCAATTAGGCAAGAGAAAGAAATCAAAGGTATCTAAATTGGGAAGGAAGAAGTAAAACTATATTCATAGATGATTGGGGGAGTGACAAACGTAGGTTTACTGTTGTGAGTATGCAAGACAGTTTCTTCTTGTATTATTATTTATTATTGTATTTATATATATAAACAACTGTAAACCTACTTTTTCCCACACCTGTGTGTGTGTGTCTCTTCCTTACATGCACACACAAAAAACTACTAGAGCTAATAAATAATAAAGAAAAGAAGAAATAAAAAAAGGAAGGAAGGAAGGAAGAAAGGGAGGGAGGATAGGAGGAAGGGAAAAGAAAGAAAGTTAGCTTTAGTGTATAAGATCAACAAATAAAAATCAGTTGTGTTTCTGTATGCCAATATAGCAATCTGAAGAGGAAGCTAAGAGAACACTTCTATTTAGAACAACATCCAAAAGAATAAAATAACCTAGAAATTTAGCATAGGAAATAAAAGGCTTATACATGGAAAATTACAAAATATTCCTGAAAGAAATTAGACTTAGGTAAATGGAAAGGCATCTCATACTCATGGATTGGAGGATATAATATTGTTAATATGCTAATGCAGTGATGTTCTGCATATTGGACATTTCGGTCAGTGATGGATTGCACATACACCAGTGGTGTACCGTATACCCTCGGTGTATAGTAGGCTACACAACCTAGAGTTTTATATATAAAGTGTATTTCGTGATGTTTGTACCATGATGAAATGGCCTAATGACAGGTTTGTCAGAACATGTCTCCCCATTGTTAAGCAGCTTGTGACTATAGTCCCTAAGGTGATCTACAGATTCAATACAATCCCTATAAAAATGCCCCCCAAAATATTTTTTTTTTGCAGAAATGGAAAAGCCAATCCTCAAATTTGTAAGGAATTTCAAGTATTCTTAAGTAGCCCAGACAATAGTGAAAAAAGAAAAGCATTCATATTTCCCAGTTTCAAAACTTACTACAAGCTGTTGTACTGGCGTAAGGATAGACATATAGACCAATGAAATAGAATTGAGTCCAGAAATAAACCCAAACCTCTATCTGTGGTCAATTGATTTTCAACCAGAGTACCAAGACAATTCAGTGGGGGAAAGAACAGTCTTTTCAACAAATGATATTGGGACAAATGAATAATCACATCTTAAAAAAATTAAGTTGGACTCCAGCTTCGCACCACATACAAAAATTAACTCAAGCCCTGGCTGGTGTGGCTCAGTGGACTGAGAGCCAGCCTGTGAACCAAAGGGTCACAGGTTTGATTCCCAGTCAGGGCACATGCCTGGGTTGCAGGCCAGGTCCCTAGTGGGGAGTGTGTGAGAGGCAACCACACACTGATGTTTCTCTCCTTCTCTTTCTCCCTCCCTTCCCTTGTGTCTAAAATAAATAAATAAAATCTTTAAAAAATTAACTCAAAGTAGATCAACCACCTAAATAAATATAAGGGCTAAACCTATCAGAAGAAAACATAGAGGTAAATCTGCATGATCTAGGACTTGGCAATGGATTCTCAGATTTGACAGCTAAAACAAAAGCAACAAAAGAAAAAACAGATAAATTGGACTTTACAAAAATTAAAAACTTTTCATCACAGGACATTTTCAAACATGAGAAAAAGACTACAGAATGGGAGAAAATATTTTCAAGTCATTTACCTGATAAGGGTTTAATATCTTGAATATATAAAAAAATTCTTACAACAAAACAAAAAGACAAACAACCCAATAAAAAAATGATCAAAGGACTTGAATAGACATTTCTCCAAAAGACCAATAAACACAGAAGATATTCAACATCGCTGGTCATTAAAGAAATGCAATTCAAAACCCTAATGAGATTCTACTTCACACCCAGTAGGATGACTATTACGAAAAAGACAGATAATAATGAGTACTGGTGAAGACATGGAGAAATTGGAAACTTCGTACGTTATTGATGGAATGTAAAATGGTGCGTGCAGTTCCTGTGGAAACAGTTTGATGGTTCCTTAGAAAAAACATGGATAGAATTTCCATTTGATCCAGCAATTCCATGCCTAAGAGGAATGCAAACATATATCCATGCAGACACTTAGACATGTTTATAGTAGCATCATTCAAAAAGCCAAATGGTTGAAACAGCCCAGTGTCCATCAGTGGGTGAATGGATAAACAAATTGTGGTATATACGTATGATGAAATATTCAGCCATAAAAAGAAACACTACTAAAATATGGTACAACTTGGATGAACCCTGAACAACATTACGCTAACTAAAAGAAGCCTGTGACAAGAGATCACACGTTGTATGACTCCAATTGTATGACATATCCAGATTAAGCAAATCCAGAGAGACAGGAAGATGAGAGGTTACTTAGGGGATGGACAAGGGAGGAATGGGGAGCAGCCTTTTAACGGTAGGGATGGGGTGTTTTCCTGGAGTGATGAAAAAGTTGTAAAACCAGAGAGAGCCACTGGTTGTACAACATTGTGAATACACCAAATACCATTGAATTGTATACTTTAAAGTGGTTAATTGTATGTTATGTGAATTTCACCACAATAAAAGAAAATGTCAAAATCAGAAGGTGGAAAGGAAGGAGTTTTCTTTTTAACTTTCAAGTGACCTGTGCACCCTGCTTACAGGAATCACTGTGTAACCTTCTGTAGCCGAAAGGGTGTTTGTTGCCTGCCTTTTCCCAGCCTAGTGCTGACTCTTAGCAATTTCTCTTTGACCTTTTTCAGGACCACAGATTCTCCTAGAATGGTACAAACCCAAGTGGGGTAACCCCACAGGAACAATCCCATCCTGTTTGAATAACCAGATTAGCACCTTATTCTCCTTTTAAATTCCATCATTTATGAGTATAATGAAGCACTTATGCTAGGCAAGATAAATAAGAACCAAGTCCCCAAGGGGCATGGTTTTTCATCTGCAGAGGTCACTGTTGCCATCCACTGTCCCTGACCACAGTTCTGGGAAAGGGGCCATTGCTGGGGCTTATGCCAGCAGGGTGGCAATTTCTCCACGCAGAGTCCCTGGAATTCATTTGAATATTTGAAGTAGAGAAAGTTTAGGGAAATGTTTGCGTTACTCACACTTCAAAAAAGATGGGTGTTTCCCATTCTTTCCCTTCCACTATACCCTTTCTACTCTGCCAGGATTATGTGGGAGTAGGGAATGTGATTACCCCATCCAGCTCTCTGGCCGACTCTGTCTCCTACTCTGATAGGCACAAATCCACATATGTTGACACGCACAGTGACCTTAGATGATTCAGAATACCATTTAGGTGGAAATGCTAATTTGATGAAAAGGGACTATAGCAATTCCTAGTGTCAAATCTGCCTGCTGTTCAGGCAATAGCTACAACTCTGCAGGTTCCTGTCAGTTAAAATGTGATTTAAACATTCTATTGTGTGCTGGTTGTTTCCTGTTTTACAATACCAAATTTAATACTGCCTTCCTGCCCTTTCTTAGGTAGCAGGTGATTCAGAAAGTTACTCTGACTTCCTTCTCTGGGTAGTGTACCCCTCCTACCCTCTCTCCACCTACCCCATGAGTGGATCTTTCCCTCTAAAGCACAGGTGGCAAACACAAGGCCCTCCACCTTGTTTCTACCCAGTGGCAGTGCCGAGCTCCTTGCCCCTACTTAAGGAGTAGTTACATTCATACAGTCCTAAAATTGCATTTGGCCCTTTGAAGGCAACCGCAAGGCTGATGTGGCCCCCTGTGAAAATGAGTTTGACACCCCTATCCTAAAGCATCATTTTTCATTCAGCAGGCATGCTATAAACTTTCTTCTCCTCAGGCCTCAAGGCATCTCCTTAGAGCAAATGGTCTGGTATCTACCTGAGCTGTTCTCTCTCTCCTGCTCACGGGAAGGGCCTGATGCCCCTTTACAGGGCAGCTCCACAGTAAGAAACACGACTTTCAGCCACCAAAACACCATTGTGCATGTACATAAATCTCTTGCTTATACAGTCACATAATTTCTCCCAACCGCCTTGCACATTCCTGCTAGTTAGGGAGCAAGACAGCCACACTGTGGGAACAGAAACCATCTCTTCCTCTACTCACCAAATCGTGACTAGGCCCAGTGCAGGGTGGTTTTTGTTGACATTTTGGAGGACCAAAGAATTACCATTTCCCAAAAGGGGCAGCCACGGCTCTGCTCTGATGCCACTCTGAAGTGGAAGCCATTTAGTGAAACCCTGTAAAGCCAGGCCGATGTTGCCTGGGCTCTAGAGTGAATGACTTTTCCCAACTAGACCAAACGTGTGTGTCCCTCAGAATGTTTAGCTCAGAGTAGATTGTTTATCTTGATTACAAAATAATACTATAGTCATTCTGAAACTAAGCACTGTGTCATGCCTCTGGGGGGCAAAATTTACTCAGGCACTCAGTAAATTTTGATGGGTCACATTGCCTGCCATTTGGGAGGAAAAGGCCAAAATGGAAAAGGCAATGAAATGACGGCTTGCCAAAGGCTCTCAAAATAACTGGGCATGTTGGGGCTCTAGCAGTGGTTTTCAGATTGTCCTTGGGACCTGGTATTCTGTTGGAACTGATCAAGTTTCCATAAAAACTTGATTCAAAAAATGCATGTGGCTTAAATGTCTAATATTTAAAAACTGTAATAACGCCCCCCCCCCCAAGAAAAAAACACCTAACAGAAACACCTCATGTGTTACTTTCAGAACAGCAATTCAATTGAAGATCACCCATGGGTTAGCAGGAGCCATCAGGTTGACATGTTTCTGTTCAAACCTCAGGAGTGATGCTTCTCTTGCCTAAACGTCTTGTAGGCCTTCTCAGGTCCCTCTCAGGTCCCACTCAGGAGGTCATGAGTGCACTGGTATATCACAATTTAGGCCTATGCATATGTATCCACTCTTAAAAAACTATACAAGTAAGATATCACCTCTATCTGTGCAAATCAGGACCTTCTTGCTGTTGTGCAGCCAAAACAGAAGACAGAAATAAATGTAGCTATAATTGCAGTTGTCACCTGTCACCCCAATTACAAATTTTTATAGTCATCGGCATAGCCTCATCATTCTCATGAACTTTCTAAGTAACTGTTATACATTGGCACTTTATAACAATGAGATACTGCTTTTAATCTCGTATTTTTTGACATACTGAGGGGCCAGATAAGACTTTGATTAAATAGCAGAGGTTCTTTCACCAGAGGGAGACTAAAGGCTGAACAGATTTATAGTTCCTGTGACTTGCCTGTTGGGAGCATCAGCTCAAGGACACCAGGGCTGGCAGTGAGTGCAGAGGCATGTAATGCAGCCACTACCCAGCCACCCAGCATGTGCTCCAGACTTAGAGTATCCTACATCTAACCTCTTTCGAACTAATGTGATCATCTGTCATGATGGCAATCAGCAGGTGCAGGTCAGTGTTTGTTTATATGAAGTATATGCCCTCTGGGTCAGTCCATTTAAGCAATTTGAAATACAGTCAATATACACTCTGAACATAATATACTGAGTCATTTTAAACACAGTTGTAATCAAGTTCTTGGGATGAAGAAATAGGGTGGCTTCAGAATAGTGCTTAGCAGTTAAGGCAGTTGCCTCTGATTCTTGAAAGCCTTCTTTGAATAAGCTTGGGGTAGGAACAGGAGAATGTACCATGGACTATACGATCACGAAAGGCTTTTGAATGTAGTGGCGAAAGCAGTATGCCCAAGGCCTGCCTCAGTCGTGTCCTCCCGCTAAACTACTCCACCCGCAGGTGAAAAGCTTGGGCAAAGAGATGGGAAGCCATCAGCGCTTAGCCCAAACCCTCACTTGTCTCGGCTCATGCAGTCAGAGCTGCACAAGGTGGGAGAACCCATTCACTGACTCGCCTGACTGGCAGCTCTGCATCCCGGTGTGATTTCCTCGCAGCAGACTTTCCCCAGCTCACACTGACATGGTGGTGCTTTCCATCAACACAGAGCAACCATCTCATCCCACAGAGCCGTGCTTGCCCTCTGGAGCAGTGAGCCATTTGAAAGGTGCCCAGTGGGGCATGAAATCTAAAGAGGAAATGCTGAAACTCTGAGGAGAATTTAGGTAGGTACGGTGTGATCACTGAAGTCGAAATCTGTCCAGACCACTGAATTCACCACTAATGCTATAAAAATGAAAGCCATGGGCTCATTAAGTAACTTCATTCTACCTGAACCTAGTATTGTCTAAATCACTTTAAGAATGCCATGTGCCACTTATATTGAATGATGAATCCGGGTAAACACTGAGCAGATGGCTGCCTTAGTGGACCACTATTCAAACCACGTATCTTCCCTGGCCCTTGAAAGTCAGGAGCACCAGTTGCCCTGCCATATATGCTGACATCTCCCCCAAGCTCAAGTTGTGAAGACTTCATCTCATCCCACTCTGAAACTGGCAAAGTAACAGGTAATAAGTACAAGTATGTGGTATGTCAAGTATGTATATGAATGTGTACCAGCTTTTTCAGATTCTACCCTGTACTGAGAAAATGTCAGACCTGATGGCAAAAGAAAGGCTTTCTACCTCAACAGATGGTTTCACTGGATGGCACGGCTACTGCTGCGAACCAGTTTACCAAGGGGAAAGACCCAATAACATGAGGATCTGGAAGACATCTGGAATGGGCTTAAGCATAGCTAAGCTGCCCCAGAAATTCAAGTGAAATGCTTGTCTCAGATCCATGACCAGGGTAGACTGTCCAATAAAGGCTAGACTACCTCACCGGCCCAGGGTTCCCGGCTAGGCAAGATGATGATGCAGGCAAATCATGCGGCAGGGAGCTACTGCAGGCAGGTGAGGTGTTCCACGGGCTAGTTTGGAAAGAAATCCATGCCAGTTCCGAAGTGTATTATTTCAAAGTCTTCATCTGTGAATGTTTTAGTAAGAGGTACCCACAAGACCAACAGCCTATGATGAGGCAGGTTAAAGAAAGAAACAACAAATGGTAACTCAGTTTTAACATTTTATTGGGTAAATGATATTAAAGGTAATAACAATAGTGTCAAAACTACTGCAATATCTTTCCACAGCCATACCTACCAGACCCACATAAACCTTCTCGTTTTTCCTTTTGCTCATTTTAAATATTTTAAAGCCATACATGTCATATAAAATGCCCATTTCCAATAGTTTCATCAAACTATTAAGCAATTAATGTGGAAGAAGTATCTAGTTATACTGGAAGGGGGTTCAGGTAATCTGTGATGTCACACTGTAATCAAAAAACAAGTTCCTAAGAAAGCAGGAAAAGCTACTCCAGGTAGCTTTTGCTCATTACAAGTCTGACCATGACATCACCGAATATTCATTATGCTGGTGACCAATTCAAAGTGATTTCAGGGAACATATAAAACACTAAAATAACTTAGAAACTAGATCCAAATATTTCAAAAGTAATCAACTTTGATATACAAAACAGGCAGAGGTGGTTACAAAAGTGTTTCCTCAGTGCGTCTATGCACCAGCGCGGTTACTGGGTCTAGAGCAAAATAAAAGGGTTATTTTCTTCGGAAACAGTAATAAAAAACAAGAAAAACATATCTTTGTATATAAAGGATAAATGCTGGTCTTAAGAATAATGTAATCAGAAACCCTTAAATCGAGAGGCACACAATGGGTTTCTGCTTTTAAAAAATAAAAGGAAAGTCACCAGTTTATTTAAATGGAGGAGGTGTTCCCACCCCCAAATAAACTTAATTCAATTTAACACCACTAGCAAAAATCACTTAGAAACTGTACAAAAATAAAAAAGTTAACACATTGAATCCTGCAAGGTTTTGTAAGGACTGGAAGGCAGGCTCTTGGAGCAGCATTTGGGCATGGCTGGGGGCTTCTTTGGTTTGATCTAACACACACAAGAGATGGAACCTATTCCAGGTGACAGTTTCAAATTTCCTGCACATTTGAAGACATAAAAAGAGGCCAGTATACAAATTCCTGGTGTGCTGGGCATTGGGACTGTACGCACAGGGCTGAAAATCTTGTAACTGCTTTAAGTGGGGTGGGGGAAAAGAGCAAGCCTTGCACTTCTCCATCAATTACATTGACTTTTCATAGTAAAGGGGGCCGGGAAGAGTAGTAGCACATTCTTGTGCAGTCAGAAGGCCACTTAATGGGGGTGGGTGGGGGGGATTGTTCTTTTAGAATCTGGTACCTGGCTGACCTTGTTTAAGAACAAGAAAACCCTTCCAGAAATGGAAGCCTTTTGCTACATATCAAAGTAAAATGCATACCATTTTCCAAGAGGAAAAATACCCAGTTGCACTTGAAAATGGAAAACATAAAATGGAACTAATTAACATTTAAAAGGGGGGCTATGTAAACTTTGTGCTACTCAAATGAAGTTCAAGTATTACTTCTGAGCTGTTTAAAGATCACTGAACTTATACAATATACTGGTGATGAGTGCAATTCACATTTGTGTTTCTGAACAAATAAACCACAACTGGCTAGAATACCTGTGCAATTAGAATCTTTGTCAGAGTTAAAAACACATGCTACATATTTCAACATGTTCAAAGGTAATTCAAACCACTTATTTAACATTTTGTAATATACAACAAAGGTGAACGTCTAGCATTTGTTTGAAGCACGCTGTTAGTTTGTAGAACACCCTTTACACTACAAAATCTTTTAGTCAACAGCTACTTAGAGACAAAAATGCACTGTGCATTAATTTGAATACAAAAGGAGACAAAACTATCCTTTTTCCCCAAGCCATGGTGGGAAATATTGCTGACCTCATCCTCTGAAGCCTGCAGGATGGTTATTTCTTCAGTATAACATTATTACACTGGTAAGAAAATCTGTATAACATCTGCATATATCAAGAAATTTAAAAAATCTGATATGATTTTAGAGTCTGCATGACCAGTCACGTGTCCTGCTCAAGATTGATTAGCACCGTTAAATACATAAACACACATGTGTATGTATGTATGTATGTGTAAGTATATGTATACACATATATGTATGTAATAGATCTTTTCTTTAGAAAAAACTTCTAACCATGAGCTCAACCAGGACGAGGAGCCTGTTGAACTGATGAGATGATGGATAAGATGGATCAATATTGGTCTATTTTGTCTCTCCTCGGTTTGTTTTACTTTTTTTTGCAGCAGACAATATCATTCAGCTTGTGCTCAGTTTCCCTAAAAGGGCAAGAAAAAGTTTCCATCAGGTAGCCACTTGTTTTTATACTGAAAGACTAATCTGCTCCAAAATGCTCCCACATAGAAATGAAAGGACTCAAAATTCCCTTCTAAAATCCAACAGCTAGCATTGTCTGACTGATCTCTAGGTTCAATGGAACTGGCTACCGAGATTGCATCTCAGGCTAACAACTGGCTTCTTAGTTAAGGCATCACAACTGAAGACGGTTGTTTCAACAACAGATGCTGTGGATGAAGGAATACCAACAAACTTGTAAGAAGTCTCACCAAAAGCTAAAGCAATTTGCTTTGCCACAATGGCAAGCAAAAGGGATTTAGCCAATTATCTCACAAACTACAAAAGGGTTTTAGAATTCTGAACTAGCAGTCTGTTACTTGTCACAGCAAGTATATGTATAAGATATGCCATTTGATAGTCAGTGACATCTCATATTTTTAAACTATATATTCTCACAATACTTATATTCATCACTTCATATATTGGTTTCCTGTTTGAAAAATAAATGTGTACACTCACACACACACACACACACACAAATATTTACTACCGTAAATTGAAGGTAATCTTTCTCCAAAATCCTCTGTCATTTTTCCTGGGGATATACATGCAGACCTCCTACTGACACTAGGAAGGTCTCTTTGAATGCATCGCGGGAAGCCTAACCCTGCAACTGATCTCAGCACTAACAACTACATCACATCTAAATGCCGACTCCGTTTTCATAGGTGTAACATAATATCAACATAGTAAATGTGTTTCTGTTGAAAGTATGTAGTGCGGAAAGAGATTCAAGCTATTTTGTAGTATTTCTAAAACTCCAGTATTGTCCCCATTACAAACATCTGAAATCATGGCATATATGAACTTTTGTTTCACTAGGTTATCTTTACCATTCCTTTACATGGTAGCTAAAATCATCTCTGGCCAATCATGACTTACTGAAACCTAAAGCTAACAAATTGAAATTAATACACAATAGACACATGTCTCTTTTTGGTTATTTGCTCAAAATAATTTTTTCAGCTTAAAAAAATACTTAAGAGAAAGTAATTTGTCCAATCTGTTGTTCCACAATATAGAAACACTACGAGTTTACAAGAATATTTCTCTAAATTGCCTTTTTTTCTAACCCCTCTTAATTCCACTTAATTATATTCTTCTCAAAGGCACTAAATTCTGTATCTGCTCTCTTCCTGGTATTTGCTGCTTTTCAAAATGATTCCTACACATACGGGAAAGGTAGCTTGTACTTTCTTAAGACAGTGTTTCAGTTTGTAAGTTGATTGTAACAAAGTGATGAGGCAGTCTGTCCTACGCTAACCAGCACAATGGCATAAATGATTTATTTCTCACTCTCTGTGACAAGCTCTATCATGAACCTTCAAATGTTTTATACTATAACTAAAGTTCATATATTTTAACCATGGTAAAAACATATACTTAAGGAGTGAAGACCCACGTACTAAGCTCTCATAACAAAATTAATTTTCAACAAATTCAAGAGTAACGTACAAATACCTGAATTTCATATGAATTACTCCCAAATTCAGCTATGAAAAATTATCTTACTAAGGAAAATTAAAGAGAAACCTAAGCAAAATCCTTAAAAACTGCACACTTTCTTCCATCCACAGCCAAAAAAAAAAAAAAAGGAGGGGAGAGAGGCAAGAAAGAATGAAGGAAAGAAGACTGGAAATGAAGGCAAGATGAACAGAAAGATAGAAATCTGATTGACATAGCAAAGCAAACTTCTATATAATATTATAAGGAAAGAAACCCCCCAAAGTGATATATGCTGCAAAAAAATGATCTAAAATAATAAAAGTTGATCTTCTTAACAAATGCCATTTTCCTACCCGTTACCATGATGATCTTAACTATGTCAAAGTTTCACCATGGCAACGGAAACTATCATCATAAAATAGTACAGTAAAAGAGATAGCTAGACCAAGAAGGGGTAGGATCTACTGGGAAGAGGTCTGCAGAGAGGCCCAGTGAGTGGCTGTGCGGCTCATTGTCAGGAATAATGGTTGTATGGTGGAAGGGGATGCCCAATGCCATTTTGGAAATGATGATGCTGGCGATGAGCAAGGTATTCAGCATAGCTCAGGGTCATCTTTTCACTACGGTACCTGAAAGAAAGTCAGGGAAGAGACAAAGTTAACATCAAGAAATAGGTGACATGACAGTGTCAGAGCTCGGAGGGACCTTGGAGATATTTTATAGGTTGTTCTTCCATGGACACTGCTCTTTCAGAAGGCCACTCTTCCTGCTGCTGACATCTTCATTATGGTACTGCTCAGTACCCTCTTTGTGAAGTTCTCTCATGCCATGGGTTTTGCAACTCCACACACTCCTGGTCCTTTCCCTGCCTCTCAGACTGTTCCTTATGAGTACTCATCCTATCCCTGCCTTGCAGGATTTTCCTACATTTCCACTTTCAGTCCTTTTGACCCTATGCTCTGTCCCTGTTCAATGAACCCTATCCTCACAGCTTCAACTATGACCTCTTTACAGATGATCCCTAATCACCATCTCTGTCCATGAACTCTACACAGACATTCAGTAACATAATGGACATTAATATACAGATATCCCGGAACACACCTGAAATCCAGAATCAATGCATAAATGTGACTCTCCTCCTGTGGGTCCTCTCTTGGTTAAAGGGATCACCTTGATCCCTTTTATGTAGAGTAAAGCTTTGATTTGTTCTTTTTTCCTACTTCTGAATAATAACTAAGTCCTTCCATTTCTTCCACAATATTTTCTTACCTGTTCCCTCCTTTCTTTCCATCTGACTGCCACAGCTCTTGTTAAGGCTCCCATTTCACCCCCTTGGGATCGCCGGCAGAGATTCTTAGATAATGGCAAAGACTTCTATCTCATTTTCTGCTTCCAGTTCTAATCTTATACCTCCCTAAATCCATCTGTTTTTACAACCCTTCAATGGCTACCAACTGCCTATAGAATCAGGTCTAAACTTCTTAGTCTGGAACTCAAAAGCCTTATGATCTGATCGAATGTCCCTTCTTTCCCATATGCCACCTTCTACGCGTACGCTGAAAGACTGGCCAAACTGCACTACTGAACGTTCCTCAGAACCTGCTCAGTATTGGTTCTAGGCCACCTACATGCACTGACTCACAAAGTTTTCTTTTAGGTAATCCTTTTCCTCCCCCACACTCTGCCTGTCAAATATTCCACCTATTTTTTAAGTCTAGGTTCAAATCTACCTCCTCCTTGAAATGGTTCTGTCACCCCCAACCCTCCTGGACTTCCTCCTCCCCCGCCTTATGAACTCACGTCATCCATCACATTCTTATATTAAAAATGGCTTTTGTGCATGCCCTTCTATTACACTGTGGACTCAGGGGGAGCAGAGATGGAGGCATTTTCAAATTTGTAATGGCTCAGAACCGAGGAGAGAGTCCATTTTTAGATGGTAGGCACTCAATGTGGTTTTATGGAATTAAAATAAATGGAAACCACAACCCATTTTCCTAAAATGTTTGATATTTTCCTTTTAAAATAAGTATCTCTATTATCCCATGCAGAAGTTTATTTAGCATTTGTGAGTCTAGCCTAATTGTATATTTCAGCAAGCTTTCATGGGAAACTTCTATCACTGCCAAAATTCCAAGCTTAAATTTAAATTTGAGGACTGCTTATCATAATCCTGGGGTTCTCCTAAGCCATGTCAAACGCTAGCCAACAGCTAATTCAGGTAAGTTTCTTCGATAATGTAGCATAAAAGTCCAAAGGATTTGCTTGTATAAAGCCAGAGTAATCACACAGAGCTAAAATAAAGATGGGAAGGTTGGCCTCGTACATTGTACAAGCTTTACTGCCAAGCGCAGTTCCGCTGTGTCCACCCTCAGTAGGGCCCTGCTATGCATTTCCACCCTGTTTCAGAAAAGAGAATCAAGTATAGTTAGAGAGATCCAGAAAAACAAAAGAAAACAAAACAAAAAACCCGTATCAAAGGCTTATAAGCATATGGATCAAAATGTACTGGTTATCCTTGCACTAGAAAATGCCTTCTGTACCTGGTCAGTTTTATGGTTTTCCTAAATTCATTAGTAATCGGAGCTTTGTATCCTCCTTTCCTCAGTAAGGAGTCTATGGTCTGAATATGGTCCCATCCTGCGGAGAGTAGATCAGATAAAATACAGTCAAGCACATGTAAAAAACACCTTTTGTTAAACACAAAATGACCTTCGAGAAAGTCTGCTATCACTGTCACCAAATGCTACCAACTCCTTGGTCCTAAAAGCCACACAGAAGAGCCAAGATTTCATTCTGTACAGAAGCAGGTTCACCACCTGCTTCTAGCTTAAATTTTAGCTATCCATGATGGCTATGGTGGGTAACAGCAATGGCTTCTTTATCTCAACCACACTTGGAGGCAAAGAGGCTGGCAGTAACTGCTCAGTCACATCTCAGTAACAAACCACAAACACTGTACTCTCATCTAAAAACAACATCTTTAAAAGGAAGGGAAAAGTCAAAATGTCATTGTGCCAACTCAGTAGTCTTTAGGACTCCCACATGGTAACTGCTGTTCCTAAATGTATCTTTTGTTGTCAATCAAGTGTATTTGGGTATAATCAAGGGCATTTTTATTGGTTCTGACATGGCATGGCACACTAATGTCCAAGGCCCTCTATCTGTTATGTATGCTTTACAAAGTCAATGGAACTATAGGATTAAGACATTTTTTAAAGTAACTCAAACAAATCTTCAGATAGCTGACTTCAAGATTAATTGTCTTGTGTGGGGGGTTTGCTGTTATGTATCTGACATATTTATGACCTAAACATGGGAAAAACAAATTACAAATACTTTATGATGAGAAAAAAGCTCTATAAAGTAAAGAAGAAATATTCATTTCAATGAACATGAAACTAGAATTTAGTAGTGGCTACAAAGGACAAAATACTACAGAGTGGAAAGTTATTTTGTGTTACAGTGGTGGTCCATAAAGGTTTGTGTTTTTTTCTGCACAACAGAAAAATGTTGATTAGGAAGTACAGACCAAATATATAAAACACTACTTCATGTGTTCTCAATGTTCCTAGCCTTAATGGGAAACCTACAATCTTAAAAATAGCAGGATAAGTAATGACAACCACCTAAGAATGAAATGTTTGATGCTGACGATGAACTGTGTGGCTGACTGTCAAACAAAAGACTTATTTATACCATACAAGGGTATAGGGAAAATGGCTCTTCAATTTGTAGCAAACTATTGCCTAAGATAACACTCAGCTTTTTACAAGTCTTTGCTTTTTTGAAAGTATACATTTGTCCGTTTTTGCTGTCAAACTTTAGTGCAGAAATTCAACTTCTGTGTAATTCACCGATTTCGTATAGACATTGCAGTGGCAGTGATGGAAGAGTCATTTCTTATAATTTGACATTGATCAATTATCAGACATAACTGCAAGGTCAGATATTGCATTTCAATTTGTATATTTGTTTAAATTCTTCACCAGATCATATGAAATAAAGTACAAGAATGACCTTGCTCCTTTGCAACCTCCGGTAGGTAGGTGGCGGTGCGTTTTGATCCTTTTTCATTGATGAATTCTATTCTAATGCCATGTACACCCACCTGAAAGAAATTGGCAGTTTTATTAGTACAGTGTTCTTCATAGAAATAGAAAGAAAAAGTTATAATTTAACTTTCAGGAGAATGCAGTTCTTCCTTTTCCCCTTGTTTTTGGAAGGGCACATCAGTTTTCTCTTTCCAAAGTATTGAGTTTGGGTTTAAACGCCATTATGATGGCCATGGAGACGGAAAACTTTGATTTGTATGTGCCGCATATGCGCTGGGCTATGCTATTCTGTTTGGAACCAGAACAACCATTCTGATGTTGTGTGTAGATTAAAACAGTCGATGGCAAGAATCCTGCCCCCACTCCCAAATTATGACTCATGACAATAAGGAACTTGACCAAGGGAACTGACTTTGGAGGAATCAGTAAACAACTATTATGTTTTCAGGAACAATCACCAATTCAAATTAAGTTCTGAAACTTCTGGAGCTACTGACTCCCTTCCCAAACTGCCTCATCTCTTAAAGAGGCTAGACTATCATAATTCAAGTATTTGCTTTGGGTTTGAAAGCCATAATGGTAGCCATGGAGACTGAAAACATTGACTTGTATATGCCAGCATGTGCATGTCTTTGCTATTCTGTGTGGGACCGCAACAACCATTCTGGGGTTATGTGTAGAATAAGACCTATATAATCTTAAATTATATATAGATAAGCAACACAGATCAGGTGGAAAAACAACAACAACCAGATCTTACATGATCACTCATTACATACAGGTTTTCTTAAAACAATGTGTTATGGCTTAAAGTAGGCCAGTGACAAACCCTCACTATCTATCTGCATCACTGCCCTCACACACTATTGCTAAACTCAGGAGCAATACAGGTTTCTGTTACTTAGAGCAGGGAATCTGTGCAGTTTCTTATATAACCTTTTTTAAGTGTGAAACCAGCTTTTGGTGAGGCCCTAAAAAAGATGGTCTTCTAAGGCAGTGTGAGCAACTGCTTGCCAATGTTTTTAAAAAAGTAATGTACCTTTTCTTTGATTAGTATCCAATCAAAAGGAATCTGTCTTTTCTCCATATATCTGGCATAGAATAGTGTATATACAGCTAAAGATCACAAAAACTACAATGCTTGTAAAGATTGATGATAAAAATGAAATTTCAAAAGCTTAACAATTCCATTTTGTTCTCCTAAATCTATGACTGCTTTAGACCAATGGTGCCCAAGTGCAAGGTCGTCCCAGGTACCAGAGGGAAGATGTGAGGTCAGATAAACCTTTTTACCCAGGAAAGAGGCTTCTTTTCAGAGCAGATGACTGAAATCAGACCTTTAGGCTTTGTCTGCAGGTTGTGAAGGTCTGGAAGAGGAAGGGAAGGCCATAAAAACTTCTGCTGCTTCTTCTGCCCTTAGGCTGAAACTTCCCAATCTTTCAGGGAATAAAAAGTCCTCTGGAAAATCCATTTAATTTCTCCCCCAGGTCTTAATCCACCCATCCATTAGAGTCTGTCAGGTCTTCTGAGCAGTTTATGTTTTTTTATTCAAGCCTATCTCTTCTATCTCTTTGGCTATTTCTTCTATCTATTCAGTATCAGTATTCTCATGAATCTCCTTTTGCCGAAAATGCAATCAGGGCAGCTGTTTAAGACTAACACAATCAGGCCTCCCATGCCCTGTGGGGAATGACTGTGGACAGCTGAGAGGAAATATGAATACTTAGCTATCAGGCATCTCCAGGATAAAGGACATCTACTAATCTCCCCAGTGCCTGACACAGTACTGAGACAGTAACAAATTTGCAGTAGTTTCTATATACTGACTTTCTGGTCAGTGACTCTGAAATCTTTCCTTTAACATTATCACATCCTTCATAATTTGTTTTTAAAAATATCCGGCATAAATAATTTCTGCTCCCATCATTCACTGAAGTGAATTTTGCATCTCCAGCTCAATTTATAAAAATCTATCATGTTAAAATTGAAAAAGAATTTTGGTGCTTATTGAGGTTTCTAATGAAAATTGTGAGAGGAAGAATGTTTCCCTATCCATGGGATGAGAGTGTTAGACTATGTCAGTGGTGTTTAACTGGTATGGGGTGGGAATGAGGGAAGGGACTGCAAAGCTTATCAGAATTTTAGGAAGTTTCATGTGTCAGCAAGTATATAGTTTGAAAAAAGAAAACTCCCCACTGATTTTTATTCTAGGTTAACTAAATAACCTGTACTAATCAGTTGAGCTCTGAAAAACTGTAGCTGTGTATTGAAAAAAAATGATTTCGGCAAATTGAAGGTGATTTAGAAACATAAATCCTTCCTCCAGCAAAAATTCAGAGATTTTAAAGCCTAGTAACTTAACAATTAGAAGTTTAAGACCAATTTTATGGTATGTGACTAATATCTCACTAAGACCAAACTGGAAACATATGTTCACCAAAATAGAAATGGACTTATTCACAAATAAAATTGAGCCACTATTGTATTTTGAGAAGGCCCCCAATATCAAATTTGATATTTAAGAAATCAGATTGCTCCCACTTTGAATTAGTGTCACATTTACAATTTTAAGTTCTATTCTGTGTTCCTATGATTCTGAACAATTGAAAGCTCCTGTAAATTGAACTGCAAGTATGGTGATTTTAAAGTGAATCCTTTGTGAGAAATAACATATTTCACAGGTAAAAAATATATTATGCAAAGGTATAAAGCCCTGACCAGACAGAGTCAGTCCCTTTTTTCGACTACTGGAATCAGGACAATGGTAATAATGCTATAAACGAAATCAAAGTATTATAGCTTTTTGTCACCTGTTGAACAACAGCATTTTCCTTACTCCTAGGACACAGATGCCACCAAATAGTCATACTGTGCAATCAAGACAGGAGAGTGGAAAATGGCCTGCTATGGAGACCGACCAAATCTGGCCAATCTGTGGAAATCACTGGCTTTGCAAATTAAGTCATCTCCACTGAAATGAGCACCAAAACTAATTCTCTATTTTTTGAAAGAGGCATCTGTCTGTCACAGCTGCGACTCCAAAATATAACCCTTATGCATAATAACTGAATCTTCCCTTAGACAGATTGGAAGATCCTTCAGCCCAGCAGCATCCTAAGAGGCAAAGGCTGTAGTTGTAATTATCAGCTGGATAAGAGATCAACTAACTAGGGAACTGGGATTCCCTGAAGCAAACTTGCTCTAAAACTCTGTCACAGTAACTTTCCATTTCTCAGGATGAATGAGGAGGTAGCATATGGGAAAGCTGCATCACCAAACATACCCCTAACTACCACTGCCCAACCACTGCCCAAAGGACTGCCAGGCGGGTAAAAACTGGAGACTTGCAAATCTAGTTTTACCAGAGTCTGTGGTCATTTTCAAAATTATTAGAAGGTCTCAGAAAAAAATGCTTTCAAGGTCCATCAGCTATGATAATATTCTTTTAATCAAGACTGCACTTTTGCTAAGCAAAGCTATAAATCAACTAGAATGGTAGTAAATTAAATGTAGGACTTATAGATAAGAGGATATGGAATTAAACAGAGCTGTATCTGTGTGTGCTGAGAGAACATTAAGACCAGTTCAATAGATTCGTATGTCATGCTAAAAAGAAAGCCATATGTATTCCAAACCATTCCGTAGCAAATGATTTTTTCGTTAATGCTATTACAGTCTTTTGTTTTTAACATTACCCAGAATGATTAAACATCAAGGTTAATGTTAGGACCCTAAAAGATATGTTGATTATTCTGGGGTTCATTATTCACTTGGGGGATTATGCATCCCCAATTCTGCATGGCCTCAGCCCCATCCTCTTTCCTCTCTTGTCTATTTTCTCTATTTGTTCACTCCTGTATCAGAGAGCATGTGGGCACAGGGAGAAGAGATACATGCAAATTAATCAATTTTGCTACACAATAAAAGATTTGGTAGGAGAAGAGATTACAAATAATGGCTAAAATGAAGCTACAGACTGTCTGCAGATTTCATTTATCCTCGTTATCTGGTCCCTTGTTAGAATGCAGCTTCATTTAAAACTATTATCCTCTAATGCAGTGACTCTCAACACAGCAGCATTAAAATCTGCCCTCCTCCCACACCATTATAATACATGGTCCACATTATGCTCCTCACAATTGCAAAGTTTAATATACCCTAGTCTGTCTATAAGGCAAGTCTTAGTCCTATAATCCACTAGCAGCACTACCAAAGGGTATCACTTTTACTTGGGAGCCTAATCAGCAAGACAACAAACAATCTGGATATACTGAAACATGAAACAGAGGTATCTGTCTAAGAGCATCAATGCCTATGAAATGTGTTCTGGCTAAGTCGAATAGGCTCCACCCAAACCTTGGATCATCTGGTTTCACAATTACATCCACACTCCTGACCCTCAAAGCTAAATCTGCCCCTGGTCACATCCTGGCCAATAAAACCAATTTACTTCCTCAGGTTCATTACGTCTTAGCAAATGCCACAGTTAGTTCCACTCTTCCCCATTTTCAGAACCAAATGTTGGGTTTTCCTGTAACAATATGGCCATAGCTCACTGCATTGATTTTCAGTTAAGTTCACCTTTAAAAAAAATATCAGGAGGGAGAAGAATCAAAAGTTGTTTGAAATGTCTTTGCTGATGATATTTTGCAAAATATGCTTTACAACTAACAAAGCAGTACTGGTCAGTCATTCACTTAAGACTGGCTTGCCAAGCTCCATGTACCAGTTCCATCCATTGAATGAAAGGATGCTGTTCTTAATGAGAGTAGCTCAGGATGTTTGACACACTCCCTAACATTTAGGGGCTGGCATCATAGAAGATAATGCATGCTTTCTTACAAAACATCCTGTGGTACTACGGACAGAAAAAAATCATTGCACTGAACAGTCCATGGGTGTGATCCAGAGTCTGACATTTCTTATATTCCTAGGAGGAAAAAGCCGTATTTCTCCTAAATTGGCATTTCTCTTAAAAGCACAAAAACTACAGTGCAGCATGGTCCACTCTTTCACACATGGCCCCACAGTAGCTTCTGCCCTATCCCCAGCTCGGCCCTCTGAAGACAGTGACTCTTCTCTGCACCAATGAAAGCAAATTTAACATAGGGGAGGAAAATATTCCAAATGTGAGCCTACTCCAAGTTTATCCTCCTGAATGATTCATATGTGGGCAAGAAAAATTAAGATTTTATTCATAAAGGCTGATGACAGTTTGTGCACATTCTAATGAATCACTTTCCCCTCTTCTGATACTACCCCCAAAAATGTAGACTACATATTGGCCATATCTGCCCATCAAATCCTCAAAGTTGTGATTTTTGCATTGCTTGAATTCACCTATTAATTTCAGAAGTCAGTCTGCTGTTTTGAAGGTGCCCATTTGATTAACAATTAACACTTAACATCTAACAATTGTTAATAAAGAACACCTCAGATTCTGGACAGCTAATACATTTTAAAAACAGTCTTGCAAGGCGAGCTGGCGGCACTGAGAAGAGGAGACACAGCAGTCACCCTCAGTGATCCTTTGGCCTGGGTCTGCTGGACCGGGACCTGAAAAATAGTCATGATGGCCAAAAATGGCATTGAAAAAATTGCTGCTCTGGAGGCTAAAATTGGTCATCAAATTGAGCATTATTTTGGTGACTTTAATTTGCCATGGGACAAATTTTTACAGGAACAAATCAAACTGGATGAAGGCTGGGCACCTTTGGAAATAAGGATAAAGTTTAATAGGTTAAACCACCTAACAACAGACTTTAATGTAATAGTAGAAACACTGAGCAAATCAAAGGCAGAACTCGTGGAAATAAGTTAATGTAAAACCCAAATCAAAAGATCTCCAAACAAACCCCTCCCTGAAGTGACTGAGGAGTATAAAAATGACATAAAAATCAGATCTGTTTATATTAAAGGCTTTCCTATCAATGCAACCCCTGATGACATGAAAGAATGGTTAGAAGATAAAGGTCAAGTGCTAAATATTCAGATGAGAAGAACATTGCACAAAGCATTTACAGGATCAGTATTTGCTGTGTTTGATAGCACTGAGTCTGCTAAAAAGTTTGTGGAGAACCCTGGGCAAAAGTACAGACAGATCTGCTAATACTTTTCAAGGAAGATTACTTTGCAAAAAAAAAAAAAAAAAAAAAAAAAAAAAAAAAAAAAAAAAAAAAAAAAAAAAAAAAAAAAAAAAAAAAAAAAAAAAAAAAAAAAAAAAAAAACAGAAGATGGAAAGCAAAAAATAAAGTGGAAGCTAAATTACAAACTAGACAAGAGATAGAAGAAAAATAAAATTTAGCAGAAAATACTGAATTCAAATCTTTAGAAGAAAAGATTGACTGCTTGCTGAAATTCTTGGGGGGACCTAGATGATCAGGCCTGGAGAGAAGATGTGCACGTCCTTTTCTCAAATCATGGTGATATAAAATAGATAGGTGGAGCAAAAGAAGGAATAATTCTATTCAAAGAAAAAGCTAAGGAAGAACTGCACAAAGCCAAAGATGCCAACAATGGTAACCTACAACTAAGGAACAAAGCAGTCATATGGGAAGTACTAGATGGAGATCTGGAAAAAGAAGCATTGAAAAAATCACAGAAGATCAATCGGAATCCATAAACAAATGGAAGTCAAAAGATTGCGGATTGAAAGGAAAACAAAAGGGAAACAAAGCTGCTCAGACTGGGTCTGCTAAAGGAAAAGTACAGTTTCAGGGCAAGAAAATGGAATCTGACAGTGATGATGAACATGGTGAAAACGGTGCGTGTGGGCCAGTAAAAAGAGCAAGAGAAGAAGCAGACAAAGAAGAACCTTTATCAAAACAGCAGAAAACAGAAAATGGTGCCATGCTGGAGACCAGTAGTTTATTGAACGAATTGTTTATTCGCTTTAATTAAGTTTTCTGCTGCTTTTGTCTTTGGGGACTTTTAAAAAGAAAACCGAATTAGGTGCACTGCAATGTCCGCCTGTAAGAAAGGAAAATTTTTTGTTGTTTAGCTTGTATGTTTTTTGTTATCCAAATGAGGATATTTTCTGATGTACAGTTCTGTGTTATTTCAGATAATTCAAATGTCAAAAGAAAGATTCTGGTACAAAATTGCCTTTGTAATATGAGAATTTATTAGTACAAACTAATAAAACATACTATATTACAAGAGCAAAAACTGAGTTTATATTTTCTTTTTCTGCCCAAAGTACTTGAGAAAGAGTTTATCTTAGATCAGAGAATTCGCCGTTGATTATAGGCCATTCCATAATCTGTTTTCCAGTCTGGCTTTCTGTATTTACTTGGGTGATTGGATAACATTAGACATAATTACTTATTGTAAAAGTTCAAGAGACTTACTGATTTCTTTTTATGAAATTTGTATGATGCTGGCAGGTCTGTCACAGCTCTATAAAACAAAAAAAGCTACCTAAGGATAAAAGTTCTATTTCCAAGCATTGGCCAGCCTTAACTAAAAACTACCCCACAAATTAAAAAAAGCACTAAATGCTGATAAACTGAACATTCTAGACCTGTCACTGTAACATGGTATCCAAGTACTGCTGTGATGTATCCCCAAGATTAGCCATGGCAAATTGAGTCTGGCATTTCTGTTATTTTGGTCACTTACACCAAAATTGAGGTTATGGGGAAGAGTTTAGAAGAGTAACAAGTGGACAAAAAAGTACATCCCATGAAAATGATAGTTCCTATTTTTAATTTCCCAATGAATAGCTAGCAATCTCATAATAACTATGCTTACTTTAAAATTTTGTATGGATTTTAGTAGTGATAGTAAGTAGCTAATTATTTTCCTACTAAACTCTCAAATGAAAATCCATTTTTTCATATTCTTTCTTTCTAAAGAATAATGTAAGTTCTCCAAACTTACTACTGATCCATTTCGGAGGGATGACAATGAGTCTATCTATCCCATCATATATGACAACATAAATTCTAACTCTAGGTCACAGCTCTCAAATTTTAATGTGCAGTCAAATTGCCTTCAAATAAAATCTTGTTGAGGTGCAGGATGTCATTCAGTAGGTTTGGGTGGAGACCAAAATCCTGCAAGTCTGACAAGCTCCCAAGGGATGTCGACACTGATGATCTAAGGACCATACTTGCAGCAGTAGGGCCCTGGTTGGGTATACTACTGGATCTGTTCTAAGGTGCTCCGTGCAGCGCATTCTTATACCTTAAACTACATAAGGAGTGACAACACTGAACATAATAGGAAGACCGACCTTTTACACATTAATAATAATAATAATAATTTTCTTTTAGCACCAAGATTTATTTATTTTTCTTGGTACATTAATAATTATTAAGAACAGTAATAGATCTAGTTAAAGGGTTACTACCATAGTACTAATTCCTAGTTTATTATTATGTAAAAAACATTTCCCCTTTATTATACTCTTATTTCAGGCCTATCAAAATCATTTGGATTACGGTTAGCTTCTCATTGTATGCTTTCCCCATTTTGATGTTTGTAAATATTATCGAAGTTACTAATAAAAATGTAGTAAGTATGAAAAAACAGTATTTCGGCAATTGTTTTTACCTCAGTAATTTTTACTTTTGTAAACCTTAACAATTGTAAACATGCACTATGTTTTTGTTTATAAAAATAGTACATGCACATTACCAAAAAATCCCTTTAGAAGAGTATAAAGAAGAAAATAAAAATGACTTGGGATTCTAGTACACATAAGGCCAACTCTTGCTTTTGTTATTTAAAAAATAATCTCCTGAAGGAACTGAGACGTTGCAAAGGAATACACACACACACACGCGCGCACACACACACACACACACAGCCTCACAATATATATTGTTAGGCTGTTTTTATCTGTGATCTGACCAGTTCCTGTAGCTGTCCTTGCTTTCAAATCTCCTTTAAGTGAGACACTTTTAGAAGCAGAAAAATAATATAAAAATGAATTAAAAATGCTAGAAAAATTAATGTAAAATGATAATTGATTGCAAAGCCATCACTGGGGCTCAAGTAACCTTTTAATATAGTTTACTATAAAAACTGTTTCATCATCTACCTCAGATGAGATTACATTTTTCTGTTGTTACTTGGTGTAAAACAAGAGCAAAGCTCTGACAAAAATACATATGTGTTGCTCTTCTCTAAAATCCTTTGCAAATTAGTTACCTTCAGCTTGGAAAGTAGTTTAGTCTCCATGGACCAATTCTTGGCTTTTCCACAGCTTACTTAACCAAGGACCAATTAGTGCCAATTTTGATTCCTGTAGGAGAGTTAGACATCTTGTCTGTCAGGAACACAAGCCTGCCAATGTATTTCACAAAGGCTACTGAACAGTGATCTGATAATAATTATTTTAACTAATAGCAGACACACAGCTCTAAAATACCTGAAGTAGGTAATAATCAACCCCATGAACTTTTAAAGAATTAATTAAGACTTTAAATAAAGCATGGCTAATGAAGAAGTGCTTTGAAAAGCTATGAAGCCAAACGTGTTTATATATCATTTTCAATGAAAGAAACTGTTCTTGCATTATGGATTTGCACAGAACCTGTGACAGCTCAAGAGTGCAATTAAGGGGGAAAAAACCCATTTCTCTGTAATGCTTAATTATAATGAACATTCCTTAAAAACTGAACATACTAAAGCTTTCCAAGGAACATTCAAGCAACACAGGTGACCTTTAAATTAAAAAGCCTGCTTTTAATCAAAAGCTAGAAAAATGTATTCCTAACTTTTTATTAAGAGGATATGAATTTATAGATAGGGAAACTAAAGCTTAAAAATTTTCTTAAAATACAGAGATGTGAATTAGTTTATTTTTCAAAGGCTGAGGGGAAAAACACCTCTTGGCAAATGTACCTAATATAAAATAATATTGTTTGTCTGATAAGAAACTAAGAAAAATTTTATTCAGGTTAGAACTGTACATTGATTATCTGCCTCAATATGCTTTTACTCAGTCTACAAAAGAGATTTGTTCCTAAAAACTTACATATGAGTTGAATTTATATAAACTTAGTTATGAAGAAGACAATAAAGCAACCCTATAGTGAGTCTTTCTGCAAAGCAAAATGTCTAATTGTAAAGTGAATAATCACTCTCTAATATATTTGCTTAATTTAGATTTATACACATAATGTTGCCTTAAAACAGGGATGGTACAGTAATAAAATAGAGCTATGTATGGTTTAGAATGGAGTATTTTTCTTTCTAAAGAAAATTATTTAGTGAAAAAGAAATCTAGAATGTGTAATTTCAAAAACTGAACTTTTTTTTTTTACTTTTGTTGCCTACATTTAAGGTAGCAATAATTAATTTAAAAGTTAAGAACCTCTTATTACTTCTCAACAGTTAGTGGTGATTCATTCTTTGGGAGTAAAATGAAACAAAAGTCATTTTTAAAAGGAGATTTACAGTATCACATTCTGTCAGCACCCAAATGACCTTGGGTATTATGCAGTCCAACCTTTCTAGCCTTCTGATGAGGAAGGAAACAGAGACCCAAAAGGTTACCAAGCTGGGTAGTGGCAGTCAGGAAGAGAACCCAAATCTCCTTATTCCCAAAAGGCAGGACTCTTTTTTATTAAGTGCTAGAGAGACACAAACACACACAGAGGCAAACTGTACAGGAAAGAATACTATAATGCAACTACTAAGGAAAGGGCTAGAAGAGTTGACATGAGTCGAGTCATGGGAAGCAGGAAAACATCCCTCCCTGCCCACCAAACAACACACTGAAAGAAAGTAGGAAGCAACTGGAGGAGGCCTAAGAATGAACAACACAGCCCATTTCACTAAGAGTACCAGTGGCTAATGAAAATTTGTATTCCTTAAATCACCTTCTAGATGTTACTTTACTTTGTTTGGTTTGCTTCCTCACTAGGTTTCCGGTACACTAACTTGTTGGTTCATAGCAAATTCTTTCTAGGTGGCCAGGAAGCGTGAAAGATTCCTATCACAGTGTCCCACAGCACTTGAAAAACATTTAGAGTAGAGCATCAGGACAGAGTCTAAATTACTGTTAAGGATAGTGATATCTTATATAAAAATCTCAAGCTCCCTAAGAGTATACTGAAAGTCATTTTCCCAGATATATAAAGCGTGTGTGTGTGTGTGTGTATGTATATGTATATATATATATATATGAGAGCATATAAAGCCTATATGTCTGTATGTATATATAGATATAAAGATATAGTCTATATATAGATATATAGGTCTATATGAGTTTGGATGGATATATGTATGATATATAGGCTTCATATATCTATATCTATATGGAGTTATAAGGGGAGACCTAAAAAACCCAGAATTATCTTGTAGAGAGCACGCCCTTTGTAGTACAGGCTTCCCCTGCTAGGTGAGTGTTCCAGGAACCCATCTGTATCACTGTACCAGCTGGCATTATTGTGAGAGGCTGCATTTGGCTTCAGGGAATTTTTTTTGAAGACTCTTTCAACATGTTCGCCCATTTCATGATGGCTGCTTTACAAGTGCACCTGCCCTCATGGTGCTGAGTGTTCAGCAGTTTTTGATCAAAAATGGCGTGACCCCTGTGCCCCACCCTCCCTATTCATCTGATCCCATCCCCAGCAGCTTTTTTGTTGTTTCCCTGGATGGAACTGTCCTCAAAGGGAAACATTTTGCCGATGTGGAAGAGGTGAAACAAAAAACAGTGGAAGCACTAAAAAACCATCAAAATCAACAAATTCAAAAACTGTTCTAAGCAATGGAAAAAAAAATGTCTCAGTTAGGTGTACTGCATCAAGTTGAGAGTACTTTGAAGGTGACTGAAGTTTAAAGATGTAAGAATAAATACACAGTTTTTAATAAATAAAGTCTGGTTTTTCGGGTCCGCCGCGCGCGCACGTGCGTGTGTGTGTGTGTGTGTGTGTGTGTAGGCTTCATATAGACATAGGCTTCATATAGATATAGGCTCCATACATCTAGGAAATATATATATAAATATATATTTATATATATATAGATTATATATATAAAGATATATATAGATTTCTAGATATAGATCAGACACATATATCTATATATCTATAATAGACATATTTATATATCTATTATAGGTATATAAGTATATGTATACTTATATATCTATAAATATTGATATTGATATCAATACAGATATATAGGTTTTAAGGCCAGAACGTTAAGTTAGAAGAGAAGGAAGACATGGCACACATCATAGTTGAGGAAAATAAGTAAGGGGGTAGACAGAACATACACATACAACTAGAAGACATTTCACTTGGTGCCTCAGTGAGTCATGCTAACCATCTGTGTATGAATGGGAACTTTGTTTTCAGTGGTAATTAAGAGGAGCTAGAAAAATGTAAATCTCTAAGGGAAAAGGGAAGATGAAAAGGACAACATGAACTTCCAAAATAAATGAGAGATAATGATGGTAGCCAATTTATTCATTTCATCTGTTTACTCTGATGAAGGCTGTTACAAAGCATGATATTATTAACTGCAACCAAATACTTCAGGAATGACCTGTGATCGCTCAAGAGGTGTGCTTTGAGATTGCTTTCAAAGTGAAGTGCAGCTCTCTCCGTACAGGAGTCCAACAAGCTCATGTACAGTGACAGATGCTTTAGGGACAGAGTGAGACAAGGGGTTGTAATCTAGCTCTAAAATGCCAGGACAGATTTAAAAAATTTTTGACATCCCTTCCCCTTTGCCTGCCTCCACCCAGCCCCTGTCCTCCACCGCACTGTTGTCTGCGTCTAAGGATGATGCACATACATATATTCTTTGGCTAACCCCTTCATGTTCCTTTATCCAGTCTCCCCACACTCCTCCCCTCTGATAGCTGTCAGTCTGTTTTGTGTATCCATGCATCTAGTTCGTCAGTTTATTTTGTTCATTAGATTCCACATAAAAGTGAGATCATTTGTTTTTCTCTGATTGGCTCATTTTGCTTAGCATAATAATCTGCAGGTCCATTCAAGCTGTCGGAAAGGGTAAGAGTTCCTTCTTTTTTACAGCAGGGACAGATTTTTGACATCACACAATAATCATGCTGGCCAGCCCAACCCAGCACAGGGTTATTCCATCTAATTATTGGGTGTTAAAAAGGAACACTCTATCTTAGGACAGCAATGTTTTGCCCAAGTGATAGTGTTATATACAGGTGAGATAGCAGTGATCCAGGAGCTGGATATCTCAAAAAGTGCCCTATGCTTTGTGAAAATGTCATTAATCTATTGAAATATGATGTATTGGTCTACTTTAGAATATAGAAACTATTTGTTCCTCATGCCTTCAAAATGATCACGTCTCTAAACACTGAAATAAAAGATGCCTGACTATATACATTTTAGAAAATGTTTTGTCTTCTGTCAGCAAATTGCTGCAGGAGCTTTCTACAAGATCATTGGTAGGATACTTGCTATATACAAGTTCTTCTACCAACGAAAAGCTTATTCATTTATATCATCTTGAAAATGAGCAGCTACAAGGTGACAGACCTAGAATTATCCCTCAAGTTAAACTCTAGCTATTATAGTATCATTGGTTTTATATCCTTTCAAGTCTTCAAAATTAAGAGACCTGGCTCCCAAATAGTATAATTATACAAGTTCCAGGCTATATATCATATTAGAGGACTCCAACATGCTACATGAGCTTTTCTTTGTTTTTAAAGCACCATGTCTGTCAATCATCCTGTCAATTAAGAGAATGCTATTAATAGAAGAACACAGAACAATGGTAATAAGTTATTGTTTTCAAACAAGGCAGAACACTTCAGATTTCTCCCTAGGGAAGCAATTTTGCTCATTTAACAACCATTTTAGTCCTGTAGGTAGACATTTCAATTTATCAGTTAATGACTTTTCCCTCCAAGTCATTCACTTTTCATTCTTCTCATACCTACCAGGGCAATTAAACAGATCATGGTGCTGGCAATGATCAGCCATTCTTAGAAAGAGGGAACCACTGTTCTAATTTGTCTTTATAGCCTTTTGTGGATGGTTTTGCTGTTTTTAATGACTACCTAGGCTCTTCGAGAAGCTGCATATAGACATTCACTTTCAATGTGATAATTACTGTTTTGAGGAAATAATAACATATGGAGACATTACTGATCATTCTGTCAATTCAACAATGACTTGAAATTAATTACATCCACTTTTGAAACCATTTTTCACACATTCCTTACATTATCAAAAAGAAGCATATAAAATACAAGCATTCTAGCCTCTGAAACAAATTCTGATGTAAATCTTACTTTCCCACTAAGTGCCATTATAAAATTAGAGACATGTTACAAAAAGAGCATTCCAAAATAGGCTGTTAAAAAGCCTGGATAAAGAAAAGAGTAAGATAGTAGCCAGCCCTGTAGCAGTTCACTTGCTTGCTGATCATTTGAAAATTAGGCAGCTATTACTACTGGTCACGTCCCTCATCCTCATGACCACAGGGATGTCTCTCTTATTATCTAAGTTACCTACCTCTGTGCTTCAGGACTTTTAGTCAGTGCCCTCACTCTGCTTTGATCTGGGCATTTTTGTCTCTTTAACTAGGAATTCTGCTGCAGTAACACGCTTTGCCAGTGGGGGTCAACTCTCAAGTGGTACTTCCACCAGAAAAAGCCCCATGTTAAAGGCTTCTGCTTACGTAAAACATACTCATTCCTGATCTTTGACTTAAAAATTCCCTGTTAAAATTCTGTAATCACCTCCTGTTCCCCTCTCTGGCATAAACATATATAGCACTTTGCATTTCAGGTTAAAATTAGATACTTATCATAAACAGGATATTTCATTCTTGGAAGAAAAATTGTAACTATTTGACAGTGTGATATCTCTCAAAATGACATGTGTACTTTCATAATATAGACAAATTTGTTATACAAAGATAAACCATAAAAAAGACTTCCCCATAATCCTCTTTTTAATAGAGACTGTATATTCAATATAATTTCAGTTACATAAACAAATATACAGATTTATAGATACAATGACACAGAAAAATGATTGGAAGAGACATTCCAAAATGTTAAGAGTGGTTATCTCAGAATCATGTAATTATGAATGTCTTGCATTTCTTCCTTTATATTTTTTGAATTTTAAGTTTTCATCTTCAGTAAATTAGAATTAATATATTATTATAGAAATAGATTTAAATCCATCTATACATATGAATATATCCCTTTTTATTATGGTAAAATACACATAATACCAAACTTTCCATTTTAATCATTTTAAAGTATACAGTTCAGTGGCATCAAGTACATTCACAATGTTGTATACCATCACAACTATCCAGTTCCAGAACTCTTTTGTCACCCCAAACAGAAACCCTGTACCCATTAAGCAGCACCTCCCATTCACCCCTTCCCCTCATCTCCTGGAAACCCTAATATGCTACTAATCTCTATAGATTCTCCCATTCTGGATATTTCATATAAATAGAATCATGCAGTATGTGGCCTTTTCTGTCTGGCTTCTTTAACTTGGATCATGTTTTCAAGGTTCATTCACATTGTAGCATGTATGAATATTTTATTTCTATTTATGGCTGAATAATATTAAATTGTGTAGATATATACCATATTTTGTTTCTCTCTTAATCTGTTCATAGACATGGGGTGTTTCCACCCTTTGGCTTTGGTGAACATGGCTGCTATGAACATCCATGTACAAGTTTTAGTTTCAACACCTGTTTTCATTTATTTTGGGTATATATGTAGGACTTGAATTATACTGACACATACTTTTAAACAATGCCTTTACAGAATTATTAAGGATGACCCTTATAACATCATTCCACAATAATACTGTTCTATTTTCAATCACAATCACTAACCATGGTACAGTTTTTTTAAACCCCAAATAACTTCCTTATACTTTAAAAGGTAATTTTTACCCTTACTCTTTGGGAACAAATTTCCCTTATGCTAAAATACCTTAAATTATGAGAACTAACTGAAAAATACAGTCTTTTCCTTTTAGCATAGCCATTGTAGCAGTATCTAAGTCACTTACAAGTGCTTATATATTTAAAGTCCTAAAATAGTTTGTATTTTTTGTTGGTACTTTAACAGGAAAGGATCATTAAATAGACACCATTAAGGCTTAATATTTAAGCCTTAAGGAATGTATTAAATATATAACACCAAGTAGAAGCAATATAGAATCTTCCTGAAATTGAAACCAGACAGGATAAAAAACCCTGAATGAGTGCACAGTACTGATTCTTAAGTGCTTGACCTCCCACCTTCCTGTCACAAAGCTGATACATGTCATGAACATAAACCCCAATAATATCAAGGTTAACTTTAGCTGTAGACAGTGCTTGAAGAGGGCTAAAGATGATGATGAGGGACTCTGTGATTACTCATACTTATTTAAAAATGGTAAGATTCTCCCAGTGTTCTCTCCTGCCAAACACAGGCACACACATTTATGTAATATACATTCATTCACATGCACACACGTATCTGAACTACACTTCCAACTCAGTGACTTCCATTAAGGATAAAAGTGTTTTTGTAGCTCAGTCATTCCCTAGATATGAGGCTTCCCCTCCCTGTTATTACTCCCACCCTCACTATAACACAGCACCTTGAAATTTAGAAAGCAGAAATAAAATTCTAGCCAGAGAAGAAGGAACAGCTTTAAACAGTAAAAGAACCACCCAAACTATAATATTAGTCAATAGGGGATATGACTTGTGATCATTTATAAATAAGTACTGCGTAGTATTTCTATACTGATAGACTTCTGTTTAAGAAAAAAATCAAATAGGAACAATAAATTTATAGCAAACAACCAATTAAGGATGTTTAATTGTATAAAAGGCTTTACACATTCTAACTTTGCTAGGATCAACACTATCAAAGTAGTTTTATTTTTTCCTTTACAAAAAAAATCTTAAGATGCTTTCATATTCTGATAATGCTCAAAAAAACCCTACGACAAACCCAGAAGGAACTCTTTCACCCTACTCTCTGCAGAATTTTTAAAATACCTCTGGCACCCTGGCTGGTGTGGCCCAGTGGTTTGAGCACCGGCCTGCAAACCAAATCATCGCCGGTTGATACCCAGTCAGGGCATATCCCTGGGTTGCAGGCCAGGTGGGAGCCTGTGAGAGACAACCACACACTGATGTTTCTTTCCCTCTCTTTCTCCTTCCCTACCCCTCTCTAAAAATAAATAAATAAAATATTTTAAAATAAAAAAATACCTCTGGTATAGCAACAATAATTTATATCATAGAAATTATGTAAATGAAGACTAAGAACTTTATAAGTCTTATTTTGCATGTGGAAAAACTGAATGGCAATGGAAAAAGTTGTCTAAAGTCTCACTAGGAATCAGGACAATGCTAAAAATAAAACTCAAATCCAATGAACTATCAAGACAGTGATCGGTCCACAAGGCAAAATGTCTCCATTACCATGGGGGATAGGCATTCTAAAAGGTAGTAGAATTAAAACATGTTATATCATAGTGATACAATCATGCCACTTATGAGTATGTGTGCAAGAGAATGCTATGTATATCACTGAACTCCCTAAGTTTTGTTCTTACAGATTATTTATTATTATTTTTATTCACTTATTTTTATGCTTTGTGTATACTCCCTTTCTCTGCTAATAGACTGTAAGATGGTTTATGGTGGGAACCAAATCTTAGTACTTTTATACATGTAGTATAGTGCCTTAAAAACAGTAGGCATTCAATGTGAGCATGTCCCCGTGTAAAGATTCATAGACATACATTTGACTATCTCCTCCTAACCACCAAAGCAAGTTATCGTGAGAATCTTTTAAGTTCCTTTAAAAACATCTAACCCCACATATTAAAGAATAAGAATATGATCAATATAGACTATTCCAATAATGGCATTGTACAGAGATACCCAAGATATAACCTTAAAGGTGGCCAAGAATTAATTAGCATAATTTAACTCTAATTAACTAATGCCCTATCATTATCTACATGCTAGTGTATTTCCCCAGGTGGTGGGTTATCCTCTTTTGCTCCTTGACTCTTAGATGTATCCTCTGACCACCTAACTGCTTGGTGGGAGTTACACCAGAGGGCATCAGGATGTAAGTAAGAGGAGAAATAAATTCTAATCAGTCTTCTTTATTATTTATTAACAGCTTTTATGAGGCCCTCTGAGAAGTAATAAGACAAAAATGAAGAGCAGTTTCAGTTTGAGATTTAAAGAACACATGGAACTTTGCCTTAAAAATAAAAAACAAAAAAACACACACACAAAAAAACAACTGCTGCGAACTGAAAGGTCGCTGTTTCGATTCCCATCAGGG
>PVIA01005937.1:0-106238 GCA_004024845.1 Tonatia bakeri
CTATAAAAATGCATTATTCTACTGTTTCCCATGTTCTTTGTTTCTCAGCCTTATTAATAGTCAATCTAATAAAGGCCTCAGCTCCCACTTCAATTGCAGGTGTCCTGTGAGGGTGTGGCCGTAACTCACCCTGCCAGCGTTGAAGTTAGGTCAGCTGGGGTAGCTGCTCAACTGGGCAAATCGAAGAAATGAGTAAAGGTGTTTGGGGTACCCTTTGCCCCTCCCTGGGGCATCCACTCTTCTATCTCTTGAAGCTCTCCCCCCCACCCCCATTTTCATTCCCCCAACCAGTGCTCTTCCTCTGCTTTAAGATCCTTTTAATTCTCAGAAGCTAATTTTCACTCGGGAGTTAAGGATCTCATACTGCCTCTTAATTTCCATTATATATGAGAGCTGTATGAAAAGAACAATATTCAACCCAAAGAAATATAAGTTAAATATCCAAGTTTATGGGATGGGTAGTATATCTTTTCAGCCACATTATATGGGCAATTACTTACTCTATTTGTGTGCAGGTCTTTAAAGAAGGTCTAACTGTGAAGTGGATCATGCTAGATTCCTGCTAAGCACACTGAGTGTAGTAATGGAAACTCTCGGTTTCCCACTTTGATCCTCACTTGTGCTGGTGTAGTTATCCCCCAGTTGCTTACAGTGTAGCTGCTAAGACCTTATAGTTGTACCCTTCTTGGGAGAATTCCCACCAACCAATTGAAGCCACCTAGTTTGAAAATTTATGGACAGTTGTTCCCACCTTGGGGGCATCCCACAGCATGGCCAATGGCAGGCTGATATGCAGTACCAAGTCCCAGCCATCTCACCTAAGCTGAGACTACTGTGGGTTACCCCTCAGGCTGGATAACTCTTCATGGGTCCAGCCTGAAGCTGGTTTCAGCTGAACCCACATCTTTGCCTCCTTTCTCCCCTATCCCTACTCTGCTTCCTTCACTTCCTTACACACTTCTCTGAGAGCCCTGTTTCAGAAATCGCTTGCACCCTCATCTCTGGAAGACTCTGTTTCTAGAGGACATGACTGAGGCCCAGAGCATAAGCTTAGGAACCAGCATAGCATGGGACCTAAAAGTAAAGGGGGACATTTTTTTTTTCCCAGAAAGAATTGATCGGATTTTTTAGATTTTTAAAAATTAGCATAAACATGCATCATGGAGAAAAACAGAATTTTGTTTTGTTTTTTAGTTTCATATTGTTTTTATTTTGAATTACATTGGGCAGGAAACCTAATCTCTTCAGTGCATAGTTACCTGACATGTCTCAATCAAGCATTATTAGTAGAAAAGAGAATTTATTTCACAATCTAATTTGTTTTTCATTCATTTAAAACTGCATGCTCCTGTGAATTCATGAAAGGAAAAAATATATAAATTATAGGACTTCTGGTCATGATGGATGCATCAGCCTCCTAGCAAAACTACAGAAAAAAAAATTATATCTAGACTACAAAACAAATGACACCCAGAACCATCAGAAAATCGAGCCATGTGGCAATCCGACAACGAAGGATATAAAGAAGCCATACCTAGATGGTTAGGAGTGGGGGAGATGTGGAGAGAGGTGCAGAGGTGTGGAGAGGCACAGAGCCACAGGAGTGATGCGGAACTGTGGGATTGGCATGGAGAGGCAGTGGAACGGGTAGTCCCACATTCATGTGTGGTGGATAAAAGTTGGGAGGGATACCCCGGGAGAAGGTTCCCAGCTCCAAACCAGACCACCCAACAGCCCAGGGTTCCAGCACCAGGAAGATAAATCCCCATAACTTTTGGATGTAAAAACCAGTGGGAGTAGGGGCAATGAAAGAAACTGCTGGATTATCAGGAGACTCATCTTAAATGGCCCTCATGGATTTAGGACTTACACAGACCCACCCCTTCTGGGATTCAGCACCAGGACAACAGCTGGATGGGCACAAGTGGCATACAGGGAGAAACTGAAGTGACTGGCAACAGGGCAAGTGTTGAGAGACAGCTTCTTCATGGGCAAACATGCAGAAGCCAGGCAGAATCATTTCCCCCTCTCCAAGCCCTCCCCCTACACAGAACCACAAAGTGATGAAATGGGTTGCCCTGCCCTGGTGATCACTTAAGGCTCGGCTCTGCACAATTTACAGGTCTGCTTTTCTACAACAGACCACACTACTAAGACAGAGAGTCAAAGCAGCTTTGGCTAATACATAGAAACAAATTCAGGGAGGCTGCCAAATTTGGGAGACAAAGAATATGGCCAAATGAAAGAACAGAACACAACTCCAGAAAAAGAATTAAATGAAACAGAGTTAACTAACCTATCAGATGCACAATTCCAAACACTGGCTATCAGGATGCTGAAGGAACTCACTGAGTACAATGACATAAAAAAGACCCAGGGAGAAGTGAAGGTTACATTAGTGAAATAAAGAAAAATCTACAGGGAACCAACAGTGGAGAAGATGAAATTGAGTATCAAATCAATGATTTGGAACATAAGGAAGAAAAAAGCATTCAATCAGAACAGCAAGAAGAAAAAAGAATTAAAACAAAATGAGAATAAAATAAGAAGACTCTGGGACATCTCCAGACATACCAGCATCTGAATCATAGGGATGCCAGAAGGAGAAGAGGAAGAGCAAGAAATTGAAACCCTATCTGAAAAAATAGTGAAAGAAAACCTTCCTAATTTGGTGAAGGAGAAAGACATATAACCAGGAAGCACAGAGAGTCCCATACAAGAGCGACACAAAGAAGACCACACTAAGACACATTATAATTAAAATGCCAAAGGTTAAAGATAAAGAGAGAATCTTAAAAGCAGTAACGGAGAAGCAGAGTTACCTACAGAGGAGTTCCCATAAGACTGTCAGCTGATTTCTCATAAGAAACCTTATAGGCTAGAAGGGACGGGCAAGAAGTATTCGAAGTGATGAAAAGCAAGGACCTACAACCTAGATGACTCTATTCAGAAAAGCTATCATTTAGAATTGAAGGGCAGATACAGTGCTTCCTAGACAAGGTAAAGCTAAAGGAGTTCATCATTTCCAAGCTGTTATTATGTGAGATGTTAAAATGACTTATTTAAGAAAAAGATCAAAACTTGAATGTTAAAGTGGCAACAAATTCACGCCTATCAACAACTGAATCTAAAAATCAAACGAAGCAAACATCCAGAACAGGGACAGAATCATGGATATGGAGATCATTTGGAGGGTTATCAGTTGGGAGGGGGAAGGGGAGGGAAGGGGGAAAAGATGCAGGGATTAAGAAGCATAAATTGGTAGGTACAAAATAGACAAGGGGATGTCAAGAATAGTATAAGAAATGTGAAACCAAAGAACTGACATGTACGACCCATGGACATAAATTAAGGTGGGGGGAATTGCTGGAGGGAATGGAGATACTGGGCAGAGGGAGGCAAAGGGATAAAACTGGGACAACTGTAATAGCATAATCAATAAAATATATTTAAAAATACATAAAAATTATAGATTTACAAATTTAACTATGTGAAAATCTCATAGATATAAATGAATCTTCCAAAAGAAGTGTATTGGTGAGTTACTGGGTGGCAATGGCTGCTGTAGGGATTTGGTACTTGGTCAGCCTGGGAGCAAATTCTGGTCCAGGGAGGTGTGGGAGGCTCTGGCATTTTCTGTATACTAAAGGATGTCAGAGCTTGTTTTGCTAGGCATCTTGTCTACAAACCTATTTCAAAGACAGGGAAAAATCCAGAGTTTATCCTTCAATGGCAGCAGGCTTCAGACTGTTCCAATTTGGGTGATCTTTTTATTACATGGACCATAGTGTTCAGTTTTCCACAGTCCAAAGCCATGTCTGTCTATACTCACATCTACATTTAAGGCAGCTAGAGTCACCCATGCAAATCTGTCTATAAAGTTGACACCATCCTTGTTTTCATTCTGTATCTTCTATGATTCTGCTCTGACTGAAGGGTTTTACACCCCATCTTTGATCTGCCTGTGGCCCTTCTCATTTGACCGTTGTATTTGGATTCGCTTGGCTTGGTACCTTCCTCCTGTATTTTTTCCCTGCCTCTTCCAAGGAGCTCCTGCAGATGGATACATCACTTGGACATCTTCGAGAAGAAGTGTACAGGCTCATTCTTCATGCATACCACCACCTCCTAGTGTCTTATTAGACAATGTCCTCAAAGTATTCTTTACTATGGAAGAAGACAAGTAGAACACAAGGGAAGCCACCAAACAAGTGGGAGGCTTTCCACTGCCAAGCTCACACATAGATTAAGCCCTTAAACTCTACCACATTTGCTCCCATTATAATGGGATCCCAGTGGGATGAAAGGTGAGCTGATTTCTTGAACCTCATCATTGACTTCATCCATCAACAAACGTTTCTTACTAGGGAAATGCTAGCTTACTAAATGTTCTCTGTGCATGTTGCAATTACTAGAGCTCTGGGAACAAGGTCAAAACTTTTATTCTGTTATGACTATCCACTGCTAGCTATCTTTTATTGCACATCTACTATGTGACAGGCACGGTGACAAATAATTTTAGAGTCATTGATTTTAATCTTTATCGCTGTGTGCAGGGCTTGGTAATATCTCCATCCTGCAAAAAAAGTTGTTTAGAGAGGTTAAGTTTAGACATTAAGTGACAAATTTGAATATAAACCTACATGTGTCTGATTTCCAAGCCTATAAGCTATTATATCCATTTTTATTGTCCTCTAACTACTCACTTCAGCCTAGCAGCTATCCCTTTGCAGAGCTCCCTGTATGAGTGATCTATAGCTGCATAATGAGCTTAGTGGCTTAAAACAACATATCTTCTCACAGTTTTCATAGGTCAGGAGTCTGGCCATGACTTAGATCCTTTGCTCAGGGTCTCAAAAACTGTAATCAAGGTGGCTTTTGTTCCTTTCTGGAGCTTGGTGTCTTTCTAAGCCATTAGCATAGTTCATTGCCTTGCAGTTCTATGGCTGAGAGCCCTGGCTTCTTACTGGCTATTGCCTGGTGGTCACCCTCGTCTCCCAAAAGCCTCTTCTTTTCATTGGCAGTTCATATGATGGCTGTTTGCTCCTTGAAGGCACTTCTGGAGAGTCTCCCTCTCTAATGTGTTACCATGGAGTATTATAAACTTAACCTAATCAAAGCAGTGATATGACAGCACCTTTGTCTATTCTATCGGTTAGAAGCCAGTCACAAGTCCCATCCACATTCAAGGGGAAGGCATCCTACACAGTGTCACTTACTGGGGGCACATTAAGGTGTTTCTGTCATACTCCCTCACCTGAGATCTCACAGGGCTGCCCGTGAAGTTTAGGAAAGCATAGCCCAGTGCACGAGAGATGATGTTCCTGCTGCAGCTGGTGGTTCCAGTTACCATTTTCTTTCTCCATTTAATTGGGGGGATATTATTTATTGACTTTCCTGGGGTAGGGTGACAATTTTCCGTAAAATGCTTTTATACCCACGATGAAAGACTCTTTATAAAGCCAAAGTACATTTTTTCCCTAAAAAGAAAAATAGAAAGAAGTCATCTGTTGCTAGGGAAACCACAACCTTTTGCTGTGCTTATTTAGAAAAGAGACATTCAAGACTTTTCACTGTAGGAAAAGAAATTGTGCTTTATGTTGGTGAGAATAAACAAAGAAAAAGTATCATTCCCCTCAAAAAAATCCATTATCTCATGTCTTGCTGAAAATATTTTATTCTCGCAGGTTCAATTTAAAATTCACTCTCTTTACCCCCTGCAATTTTTATCTTGTTTGCATATGAAATTTCCTTTGAAGTTAGCAGAATCTTTGGGTTTGGACAAAACATAAGGAGCTGAAGGGATACTGTGTAAGCTAGCAAAAACCATTCCAGAACAGCATGGCTAAGAGGCTATGGGATCTCCCCATCCCATTCAGATTGTGCCTGGGAGCTAAATCAAGAAAGAATCTCAGAGCATTTTTTAAATACTATTCCTTCTCATTTCATCATCAGTCTCCTTGTATTATTGCTTAAATGATCATGGTCTTGTACAGATACTGTGATTCAAACACTTTTAAAAGGGTAGTTCTATTTTTAGGTGTGTGAGATTTTAGCTAAAATGGTTTGATATGGTTAGACTGTAAACACCACCTTAACAGACCCTTTTGATCTGAGTCTTCTTCTTCATGGTGTGATGTGACGTGTCCCCCCCAAACCCGCACCATGCTCGGTGATCAGACTCACTGAGCCCAGGCCCCCCTCTGCTGGGCCAGACTGCCGCCATTTCTCAGGGCCCAGTGAAACTGCTAGTTAGAGTCTCTTCAGGAATTTTCTGGGGGTATTTTACTTGTGAAAGTGTGGAAGAGAGACAGGGTGGGGCAAGGAGGAGATGGTGACTACAGTGTTCTGACTTATAGAAATACTGTTATGTAACAATGGTGTGTGCTTGGGAACATGGCTCTGGGCAGTGTCACTTAGAGCCTAAAAATGAAGAGAAAAGGCATCTGAAAGTGTATGAGAATATTATTTTGGATTAACATTGTATGTGGTTTGTGTGCCACTAATTCTGCTGTAGTACCCTAGGAAAAATATCCCAAAGTGGGTTTTATGTCTTGTCTTCCTAAGAAAGGAGTTGTGTGCTGTTGATTGCACTCACATGTTCCTTCAAAAGGCCCACAGTCCTCAAAGGGCAGGGAAAAGGGCTGGTGGACGCAGGACCCCCAGTTATCCAAAACCCGTCTTCTGGGCAAGCAGAGCACTGCAGAGGGTTAGCTGCCATGTGAGCTATAGACAATTAAAGAGTAAAGGGAGTAATTATTTTATTTCTTCTTTGTGTCTCAGATCTCCTTTTCATAGACAGCTTTGCTCCGTGAGTCAAGGCCTGTGCTGATGGGACAATATTAGATTCATTACTGTGGTGATTATATTAAGTCTTATTAATCTGAGCTGTCAAGTTCTCTCTTGGAAAAATTCTCAAGTGATTACAGCCATAGTTTAAAAGGATCTTACATTGAGAATCATAAATACAATACAAATGAAAACACTAGTCCCCCATTATTTATGAGGGACATGTTCCAGGATGTCCACTGGTTAGTGAACATGAAACCTTGGTTAGTACCCAACGCTACATGTACTATGATTAAGTTTAGTTTACAAATCAGGCATCATAGGAGATTAACAACAATAACTAATAACAAAATAGACCAATTGTAACCATACTGTAATGAAAGTTATGTGAATGTTGTCTCTCCCTCTCTCTTTTTCTTTTCTCAGAATACTGTGATATTTTTAGACTGGACTTGATGGAGGTTAATTAAAACCATGGGAAGTGAAACAGCAGATAAGAGAGGACAACAGTAGGGAATAAAAATACATTCTTTAGTTCAACATAAAAGCATTAAATGTAATACTAAAGCAATGGTTTGGATCACTATTTTGCCATAGTCATTTGTATCCAAGAACTATATGAACTAGATTTCTATTATCATTTGATCTCAATAGGGTTTACATTTCTAGCTTTCTACAGGAAAAAGATAGCAATTTTAAACTGCATCTTCTCACAGAGGAAACATTACTTGAGGCACAATGTGAGAATTAGTGGACATTATATGGATAATTTGATCTAGGGATATAAGTAGGATAAGAGTTTGAAAAAGGCAACATGCCATTGTGTTCTCTAATTTTCAATATTATTATTGAAATCAAATTAATTGAGAAATATATTTATTTCTCAATATATTTCTCAGTATAATTGAGAAATCAAATATCTTGATTAGAAGCTAGGAGTAAAAATGCAAATATTCTTCTATTTGTAAGTTATGGGCAGCACCACATATTGCTAACAGCACTAGATAGTTTTTTGGTATTCAGTAGTAAAAGACAAACAAATTAAAACCACTCAGTTTGACATGGTTGCATACCAATAAGGAATAGCTGTTTTCAATCTCTTTTTCACACGTGACCCTGACAGGCTACTCAAAAAATATCTACCCACATTCTCTACTTTGTAGGTTTCTGTGTTGCTAGGAGATAGAAGGCATGGAGGAAGTAAATGGAATGGGTAGGGGGAGTAAGAATAATTGGGAACACTGTAACTGGTTAGCTGGTTCTGCCTAAATATGCAGAGTATAATGGTTTACTGTGGCAAATTGCCCCACCAAATTTGTTTGCTGGTAGTCCAACCACTTGCTATCAGTCTATGTAATTCTCAGGGAGAAGTAATTACATAAACAGGAAAAGAGGATTAAAATTATATATAATGCTGGAAAAACAATTGAAGAAAAAAAATCACTGAGAAAACATATCTTTGGAACATCAAATTAAGTTTAATTCTAGACTGCACAGAAATATTTTTCCTTTTTGAAATAACTGTTGGAAATTGCAATAGTCAGATTATTTAGAAATCATTTAATTATCTTGGATCAGGTAGCAAGCCATGGACATGATCTATGTATTTAGTGGTTATAGGATTTAAAATAAGATTCATCAGCCCTGGCCAGGTGTCTCAGTTGGTTGGAGCATCGTCCTAATGCCCCAAAGTTGTGGGTTCTATCCCCAGTCAGGACACATGTAAGAATCAACAAATGAATGCATAAATGAGTAGAACAGCAAATCAATATTTCTTTCTCTCCCTTCCTTTCTCTATAAAAATCAATAAATTAAAAAAAACCTTTTAAATGAAAAATTCATCAGTCGAGGTTCTTAGGCAACCTATTCTAAAAGTTAGTAATTATCTTTTCCCAGCCTGCTGCGCATACTCTGCTGCCTGTGAAGTTATCCTGAATGAAAATCTTTTCAATAAAAATTGACAATGAAAATGGCAGAAACATTTCAAATATGTGACTAGAGAATCTCCTCATCTATGACATTGGCCAGATAATTTCATGTGGCTTATCACTAGCCGGTAGATTGACATAATTACAGACTTGTTGTCTCTGCCTTGTTTTGCTCTGTGGAAGATGAGCAGAGATGACACTAGAGTTTAGTTCTCAAATCCCACATTGATTTAAATATAAATGCAGATATAGCATTTTCTAGTTGAAAAGGACCTTAGCAATCAACAAATTATAGATCTGGGACTCAGAGAGGTAAAGCAATTTGCCCCAAGTTACAAAGACAGAGGGTATCAAGCTGAGACACAAGTGAAGATTTCCTGGTTCTTAGCCCAGTGCATTCCCAACACACCATGAAGGCATCAGAATTTGTTTTAATGGTGTGAAGTAAATATGAAAGTATTACATTGTAATTGTCAAGACTCTTTGTGTGCTTCCATAGGACATGTTTTCCAAATGATTTTGGAAGCTTAAGTTAACACCTGCTGCTTTTAAATAAACGAAAGCATTATTATTCTTTATAAATGTCTCCATGCTTCTGCTGTAAGTGCCAAACAACAGTACACAAGCTGTCAGTATCTTCGTTTAAAAAAACAACAACAAAACTCACACAACACAAAATGGTTTAAAAAGTCTTATTACTGAAGTGATGAGCTGAACTAGGGCCAAGGTTGTGGCTCTACTTTCTCTACTTGGATGTGACCTGTGACTAATTTCCATAGTCTGAGCATCTTTTAGATTCTCACAGATGCTATGCTATATAGAAACACCAAGAAGATTAAGCAGTAATTTAAACATTTAAAATCATTTGGAAACAAGAAATATATTTGGTGAGAATTTAGTGTTCCTTCAGTAAATTGTTTTAATAATGATGCTGGTAGGTTTTAAAAGCACTTAAAAGAGTGCAAAAGCAGGCTAAAATTACTTAATAGCCCATGATCACTTGGTGCTAAGTGGTTAAGTGCTAATGGCAAGGGTTCCAGCCTGTATTTTTCTTAAAATCACAAACTTGTTATTTGACAGAACTTCTGAGTAAGCTTGCCTTGCCTGATAGACTGAGAGAAAAAAGTTAGCAAGAAATGACACTGGACAGAACCACTAGAGGCCATGGAGGAGTGGCTAGCCTATCTTAGACTTTGCCTTTTCAACAGAGATCAGTTCTTACAGGAGCTGTTTGTTGGGGACAAGAGTTTGGCCTTGAGTTCCTCAAGTCAAGCTGCAAACTTGCCATCATTGGTGGCTTGTATGCCCACTAGCTGTGAGTTCGCACTTACTATTTAATGTGATTCGGACTGCAGTGCACGATGGCTGAAGTAGTCTATTATCGAGGGCGTTGACTCCCAGAGTCAGTGGTTGGGAAACCCTGGAAGCTCCATGTAATCTACTTAGATGTCAATCCATTTTTTTTTCCCCCTTGTTACCTTCTGATATCTGTGATGTAATATTCTTGTGGTTTTTAAATCTGGAAAAAAATTTTTAATGAGTAAGTTTTGGTAGGATGTTTTACTCTCAATTCTCTCACCTTGATGTTGTCACTTGGTCCAGTGCAATGAGAATCCACTCAGATCCTCAAATTGGGTACCTGAGTTACTGCAGCTGAATAACAACACTTCCCAGTTACTTTTGTGGTATGTCAGGGTAGCAAAGATTTTCTCTAAAGGACTGATGGTAAATGTTTCAGGCTTTGCAGGCTACGTGGTCTGTGTCACAACTATTCAGCTGTGCTGTCACAGTGCAGAAGTGGCCAGAGGCAGTCGGTAAATGAATGAGCATGGTTGTATTTCAATGCATCAGTATTTACAAAATCCAATGGTAGGCTGGATCTGGCCTACAAACTATAGTTAGTCAAACTCTGGATTATAGTAAACTATCTGGAGTAAGAAAAACTCCTTAAAAAAGTCCCGACCTTTAGAAGTGTCTTTGCTAAACTCCGGAGAGGAGGATTCCATAGAATGATTTTTGCCAAAATAACTACTTCTAAATTTATTTCAATTCATGGGATATGTGGAGATATATTAAGGTTAGTAGGAAGTAGAAGAAGAAATCTAGTATTCTTTTCACTTAACAAATTATAAGGGAGTGTAAGGTTAACTCTTACAGAAATTACAAAATAAATATAACTGGTTTGTCAATGCAAAATGCTAGAAATGATCAATTTAGATTACTACAGTCAGGAAATCTACTAAACAGAATGAATTACCCAGCCCATTAATTTAAGAATTGGCTAGTGTTGTGAAAATTTCTCTAGTTATTGATACTCTCATTTGCATCTTGGCCAACAGAATGATAACTTTTATTTAGAATCAATCTTTTAGATTTTGGAAGAAACCTGATGATATTTCCTATTTTTGAGACATACTGTCATCTGAATTTACTGTTAAGAACTCTACTACTGAGTAAATAAAATAACCATTGGGCAATAAAGTTGCTTTAGGAAAACCAGGGAGTCTGCCAAAATAAAAATCAAAAACCCTAAAATCAAATATAGGAAATGTTTGACATACTCTGTGCACTATTTTAATGACTGTTTCAGTTGGTTTTTAGTCTCTTTTTAGGGACTAAAGCTATGAGAATGTTGTTTCTAGATATACCAGGGGGGAGGTAGAAAAGTAGATTTAAAATTGTGAGTACATGAACAGTTAATAAAGCTATTGTAATGATCATGAACTGTATGCATTTTCTCATATGTACAATTGTAAACCTATTGTCACAATGTTTTTGTAATTTAAATAACAAGTAGACTGATCAGGATTTGGGTGGAGTTACAGGATTAAGAACAGAATTGTAGTGAATGATAAAAATAATAGGACTAATATGTTAACACCTTAATGAAGGTTTTTATAAATTCAGTAATGAGGGAAAAATTAATGAAAATATTTGTTAAAATGTGAAGATGCTAAGAAGGCATGTAAAACTTAATTTATCAATCACTTGATTCACCCTCAGTGGGTTGAGTGTCATCTTGCAAACCAAAAGGTTGCTGGTTCCCTCCTGGTCAGGGCACGTGCCCAGGCTGTGGGCCAGGTCTCCAGGTGTGGGTGTGCAAGAGGTAACCAATTGATGTTTCTCTCCATTTGTTTCTCCCTTTCTTCCCTCCTTTCTAAAAATACATAAGTAAATTTTTTTAAAAATTAATCGCTGCTTCCAGAAAAAGCAGGGTGTGGTAGCTAGTGTATAAGACGGCCTCAGAGTTCTTCCTTTCTGGTATTTGTTCCCTGTTGTTAGCTGCCTACCACCATGCGTGAGTACTGACCTGAGCAATCTATAGAATGTGTCAAAAGTGACATTTGATTTTTGAGGCCAATAAATAAGAGGCATTTTTAGCAACTGATTTTCTCTCTTATATTGTTCCTTTATTTTTATGGTATGTATTTAAGGTGTGTAACATGATGATTTGATAAACATATACATAGTGAAATGAATATAAAAGTCATACTAATTAACATATCTTCTCACATAATTACCTTTTCATTCTTTTTTCTTTCTTTCTTCTTCAGTGATGAGTAGACCTTAAATCTACTTACTGGTCCTATTTCCAATATTCAATAGAGCAGTGATTTTCAACCTTATCCCTCTCATGGGCCACATAAACTAATTACTAAAATTCTGTAGCACGCCAAAAATATATTTTTTTACCAAACTAGTAAAAAATAGGTATAATTACCTATTTTTGATTTACTCTTGCTGGGCAGTTATTATTGTGTTGGCTGTTGTCATTTTTTTAATTTAACAATCTAAGGGAAAAGAGGTCAGTGCCCCTGACTAAATAGTCAGGTATTACATGTTTAAAAAATTCTCGTGGCAAACAGGTTGAAAATTGCTGCAGTAGAGTATAGTTACTGTAGTCATCATGCTGTACTTTAAATCTCGAGGCCCATTTATTGCACATAACAGTAACTTTGTATCCTTTGACCAATATCTCCCCATCGGCCCCCACCCTGTAACCACCATTTAACTCTCTGCTTCTATGAGTCTGACTTTCTTTTTCTTTCTCTTTTTCTTTTAGAGTCCACATATAAGTGAGATCATACTGTATTTGTTTTTCTCTGTCTGGCCCATTTCACTTAGCATAATGTTCTCCAGGTTTATATATGTTGTTGCAAATGGCAGGATTTCTTTCTTTCTTATGGCTGAAAAATATTTCTTCTTTCTTTCTTTTCTCTCTCTCTCTCATCTATCTATTTACCTACCATATTTTTCAGACCATAAGACACACCTAGGATTTAGAAAAGGAAAATAGGAAAAAACATTTTTGAAGCAAAAAATGTGGTAAAATATTTAATAACATAAACAACATAATATTTCACCAATGTAAATACAAACAGAACTCAACAGCAGCATTAACAACCATTATTCCTCCTAAATTGTGGGGGCAGGGGTATGCATCTTATAGTCTGAAAAATATGGTATCTGTCTCTTATTTCTTTCCATGTTTCATTTTAGATAGTTTCTACCACAGCATCTTTATAATCATTAATCTTTGTTTATGCAGTGTTTAATCTACTGTTAATCCCATCTACTGTCTTTTCATTCCCATACTTTTTTTTTTCATTTCTTTAAGTTTTAGCTGGATCTTTTAACAATCTTCCATGTCTCTTAATATGCTTATACTTTCCTCTACTTTTTTGAACATATGGCATATATTTATAATAGCTGTTTCACAATTATTTTCTGCTAATTTTAGCATTTGTACCATTTTTACATCTGCTTTTATAGTTTATTTACTCATTGCATATTGTGTTTTCCTGCTTCTTTGCATATCTGTTGTTTGCAGATTGGATGCAAACTAGACTTTGCAAATTTTCCAATGTTGGATACCAGAGTTTTTATTTTGTGTTTCTTTAAATAATGTTTGGCTTTGTTTTGGAGTGAAATTGAGTTTCTTGGAAACAGTTTTATCCTTTTAGCTTTGCTTATAAGCTTTGTTAGATGGTCCAGGTCAACCTTTAATCTTGGGTTAATTTGATTTCATCACTGTGGCATAACATCCTTCCAAAGACCCTACCTGATGCTTCATGTGTAGGAATGTCTAGAGGCTCTGGCTGGAGAGAACATAAACCATCCCCGTCCTTCCTAAGCTCGTGGGTTTCCTGCTCCTTTGGAGTGGTTCTTCCCCAGACTTAGTGCTTTTCTCCTGGCAAGCACCGGTGGGTAATCAGGTGAAGAGTCGGGGAGGACACTATGCATGTCTCCACAGCTCTCTCTGTGCTGTTCTCTCTTCCTCAGTTCTCTGCCTTAGCAATTCTAGTCACCTTGGCCTTCCTGAAGCCTGAATTCTGCCCTCAACACAAGGACACCACTGAGCTCTGCTTGGGTGCCCCTTCTCTGAGCTGCAGCTTAAAAACTTTCTACAGGCAGTAAGCTGAGGCATTTTTAGTCCTCATCTTGATTATCTCAACAGTCTGTTGTCCATTGTTAGAAAAGTGTTGTTTCACCTATTTTGTCTAGTCTTTTAGTTATTTTAGGTGTGAGGAGACAAACCTATCTCTTGTTATTCCTTAATATATGAAGGTGGAAATTCAGAGGCAGAGGTTTTGATGGGGTATGAGAGATTTCCCTGTGATATGATTTATATTTAGAACATGAGGTAAGATTGTACTATAATGCAATTTCCTTTAAAATTAAAATCAATTTTAATATGTTTTTCTGATATATTGATTCTTGACTCTCATATTTTATGTGACTCATTAGGAAGATTATAATTGGCAATTATTTGCCTCATTAAGTAACCCTCATTTTCTTTTTAAGCATTTCCTTAAACTACTTGTTATTAATTAAAGAATTGGAGATGCTATTTTTTTGTTTCACATTTTAAATCTTTATGTTAAAAATCTGTAAGTTAAACATGTTTGAAGTAATTGTGTTTTTACTATTAGTAACTTTTTCTTTCAGCACTAACATCTTCTTTATATTCTAAACTAAACCATTAAAACTATTGATGTATACTTTAGTTGACAGTATATAGTTATATTCCCTAACCAAGAGGCCGGATCGATTGGGTGTAACCATATATAATCCCAAAGTTCTTCAGAAAATACTAGCTTTGGGGCACAAGTGAAAGCACATTTATTTTTATTCTTCAGTTTTGATGATTCTCAACAAAAGCTTTCATGATCAAGCAGTGCCTCAAATCATCTCTCAGCTCTTTCTGGGAATCTCCAAAGGCATATCTCAAATCTGCCTATAAACCAGTCTGATGCTAATGAATCACCTGTAGTTCCTCATAGGGCATCCCCCCTTTTTGACATCCACTGTTTATAATGTCACTTCACAAAGCCACTCTGCTGATGTGGCTGATGGTGCTCACGGTGAAAACATCACAGTCCTTGCCAAGGGCCTCATCTCACGGTTCTGAGAGTGATAGCATGGTGTTGGTTTTTGTGCAGAGGCAAGGAGAATGTGCTTAGAGTTTCTCTAAAAACCAGTCTCTCTCACATTCAGTTAATTTCAGACACTCATTCTTCATATTGAATCTCATCAATTATTTTATGAAAGTATATAGTTCCATCAGCTGTTAGCCTTTACTTTTCTAATCAATGTGTTTCAAACTGATCTGAGGGAACCTGATGAGCAATAGATAGAATAAATTCTCTTAATTATTCTTTTCCTTTCTCCTTAAGGAAACTTAATCTAACCAGGCTATTACCCCTGTGGTTACAAAATAATCCTTTCCATATATATTAAAGTACACAAATCAGGAACTGAAAGGAGGCAGGTGCTATTTCCACCAACAAGTCAAATTGCCCAGGTACTTCTAGAAATTGATACCAGAGAATCTTTGAACAAATACATTATAGAATTTTTAGTCTCTAATAAACCATCTACGATTAACTCTATTTTTGAGAAATCAATATGTATATCAATAAATGGGCCATTTCCTACATCTAGATTATGTAGTTTGCTTATTGTCCTGAATAAGTAATGATCCATGGTTCCAAGTGCCTTACATGTGTGAGCCTATCTAAACCTCACAACAGCCTTATGCATTGGACACATTCGTACTTCCATCTCTCAGCTTGCCTGCTTCCAGAGCCAGGAGGGAGGGGGCTGGAATCAGAGCCTGTGCCAGTCTTGCTGGAATGTTCCCCCACTCTAAAGAGGAAGTAAACTCTAGGAATATTTAAGCTGATTATGATTTTGACCCCACTTTAAACACTTGTAGGTCAATTTTTACGTACTTTTATTTTCTGATTGACCTTTAAAAAATGATACTGATCAAAATTGTCAGATGGTGGTTGGAGCTATATGAACGAAACATCTGATGAAAACTGAAGATTCAGTAAAACAACTGGATATTTCTAAGTACCTTACACTGATTGGAGAAGTGATTATATTACTCTTTCATTTTTCTTAGACCTTTGAAACATCCTATATATATATACAAATACATATATACATTTTGTGATAATGAAGGATATTTGGATATTAATTTATTATACTTGAGAAGTATACAAATAATATTTTTATGTGTGGGTATAGTGTAATGGTATTTTTCCCCCTTCAAAGTGACAGGCATGTATCTGCTTAAATGTAGTTAATTTTAGTGTGCCAAACCCTGGAACAGAGTAATGAACTAGCAAAAAATATATATTTTTCAAATATATTACTAATCCTATTTCAACTGATCCTTTTGTTTAAAACAATTAGTTCATTTGATACAGTCTAATGTCTATAGATCAGAACTGAAAGAGTGGAGCAGGGAAGGATGTGCGAACATTTTGCACTTTATTGAGACGTGAGTAGCACTGGTATCCTGGTGTCAGGGTCAGCTGTGAAAAGGAGACTTCAGGAGCTGTTCTAGAACCTCATCTGGGAAGTGTCTTTTCAGCACCCAGAGCATTGCCTGCGACCGTCATAGGATATCCTCAGTCTAGGTACATTTCTGTGATTGTGCACATATGATATCTTAGACTAGGTGCCTCTCTGTGATTACAGCTGTCACATTATATCCTTGGTCTCTAAAAGGGAACAGCTAGATGTTCCCTTGTGTCAATACACTGGCATGCAGTTTGGGTGTCAAGTCATGCAAGCAAAGGAAAGGGGTTTGATGGCAAGAGGTGGACTATTCAGATTTGAGAGAATAGGGTGTTGCCATGCATAGTGGGGAAGCACTCAGTGCTTGGGGTGTTGGGATGGTCAGAAGAAGGGATGGAGATGAAGGATAAGATGAAGGGAAGCGTGGATATGCTCGTTTGATTATTTTACAACTTAAACTGTTCTTAGCTTAATCCCAGGGATTCTATGCTAAAATCCACATCTTTAACATCCTTTAGAGATTCCCACATATTCTAAACCCAAACAGTGTTTCTCTTGCTCCTGAATTTCCCTGATAGTCATTTACTTTTTTGCTATTCTCTCTCTTTGCTGATTTAGACTTAGATTTAATTTTTCAGCTTCCCAGTAGGAACCTGATGAGCCCTCATCTTTAAACATCGCTTATACTAAAATTTATTTTCAAGTTAGTTCATTAAATAGCTATCAAGTATTATCTCACCTGTTTAAAAATTTGAGTATTGTGTAAATAAACTATACTGAAGCAGCTGAGAAATGACTTCCACAATGTACCTTGTGATTGACAATGAACAATGCTAGAATAATTTTTGTGTCAGAGTAGAGTTTGAGGAAGTGGTTTTATCCTCTCCTGTGCATAGGACAGGGCCATCGACATAATGTGTGACCAGGATAATTGCCACCCACTGCAGTGGAACTTTCAGAAGAGTCAGCCTTCCTGCTGACCTTAATTGTGTCATTCTTTATACAGGCTTAATTCCAACTTTGTGTATAATTTATTGAGTAAATTTAGACATAGTACTGAATACATGCTTTCTGGTCCTTTTTCTCTGTGATGTTTTAATTTTAAGCAGCTTGACTTATTCAGGGTAGAAGATATATGTTATTGTGTGTTTATAATCTTTTATAATTGTAAGAAAATTAAGTGATTTATTATGATGAGCTGAATGAACACTTGTCTTTCTTTACTTCATGGGGACTTTTGTCTTTGTGTTCTACCTAATCATGTAGTGTAACCAATCAAGCATAATATGTCCATATCCATATGTGTAACCAACAGATATATACCACACGTGACGAACATGGAGAGGAATCACACACAAATCCCCCTACGGCATAGGAGGGTGGCTGGCTGCTAGCCTCCTACTGTCATCCCCTTCAGATCCACCTAAGTTTTTGAGTCAAGGTTGTACTAGCCATATCCATCCAAATGTGATTCCTTCAGTGGATGGATGATCCTTGTTCCCGGGCTCCCCCACGGGCAAGCAGACTTCGTCGGATCTGTATTTGCTGTCTCATGACTCCCCGACCTGATCCCGCTTCTTCTCTTTTGCTTTCGTGGCTGTAGCTCCCCAGTAAACTTTCTGAACTCCTAACTCCGTCTCTGCCTTGGCTTCCTACAGGCAGCCCCCAACTGCCGTGGTAGAGCTGTGAAGTTCACTTTCAGCTTTTGTTTTTCATTCTCTTCTCCAGTTTCTTCCTAGAAATGTAGGGATTAAAGAGAAAATGAAGTATAATTCCACTCTCTTTGGAAAACTGCTATTATGGCTCATCCTCCCTGGGCCTTCTGCTTGTATGAAGGCAGTAAAAACTGCTTTTACAAATAAACCTATTCTTCCTTGGGCTAAATTTCAGTGCTGAAACACAAGGGTGGGAATTTGCAGACCATTGAACTCAAATTTAAGCACTGCCTTGTCCTTTTCATTAACAAAGAAAAATCTAGGCTACATGTCCAGCTTGATAAAATAGACCGCTGCCTTCTAATTGGTCATTTTAATAAAAGATAGTGACGTGCAATTATATAAGCTTCAGCTATTAAAAAATGTTGCTTCGGTAACTGTTATACATGCCCGCTCTAACGAACTCTTCTAGATCTCTATGTGCTGGAAGATTCATTTGGGTCATTTAAAGTCAATTCTATGAACCTTTAAACATGCAAAATGATGTTAGTACCTTATCCTATGGCTTTTATACTTTAAATTAGGGCTGAGATGGCTTCTGTTAGGTCAATTGCCTTGAATATGAAGTTTTTAATTACCAACTACATTGCAGCATAGAGGGGAAAAAGATAAAATGCTGCTTTTGTAGAACAAGATAAAGCTATTTATAGTTTCAGTTGGCTAACTGTTGAGAAATTAAAGAATATAACAGCAAAAGACCCAGAAAATGCCTCTATTCTTAGAGTATTTTTATTCTCTAGTTTTCTAAAACTATTATAAAATTTGCACTATAACAATTTCAAACAGCTGGATTTGTAGTGAACATATCTACATTTATATTACAGCCAGCCCTGCTGCTCACCTGTTGTCAAAAGTGGCACCATTTAATTTCCCTTAGATTTGGTTTTTTACTCTATAAAAAATTTGTCCAGAAATTTGTGGGTGATTACCAAATGAGAAGATGTGTATGAAAACATATTGTAAGCTTAATAAGGTTTAGACTTATATCAAATATTTTTATTTTTTGCTACATGATCAAATGTAGAAAACAGAGCTGACTTACTTTGAGAAAAGTTATTAGGTATTTTGCAAGGAAGATAAGGCAAACATATTACTGTTAGGACATTATCATTATTTCAGCCACAGTCAGTTCAGCTCAGAAGGGAGAAGAGGGACTGATTCAAGTCTACCAGTTTCTGTATGTGTGAGCTTCATCTGTCTGTCACAGGGAACTCAATCAGACACTAGTCTGTGTCTGATTCTTACCTGCTAAGTGGCCATCTATGCCTGATTTTGAAATATATATATTTACATGTATTTATTAAGAACCTTTTGGTTTTTATATAATGTGCTCTTGCTCACATATTCATATATATGCAAATTCTAGTCTTTCCCTTTTCTCTTTCTTTTTCCTTTTGGGTTAGGTATGCTACTTGTCTTGAGTCATGTGTGGCCATGTATGTAAAATTACATAGTGAGAAGACTCTTTCATGACATAACTTGAACCAACATGTTCTCTTTCAACAGGGCTGCCTTTCCAAATAACTCTCCTTCTACATCCTGGAGTTCACCCATTGGTCTTACTGCAGCATTTTTCTGCAGAGGAAGTCTGATTTTATTAAGGAATGAGTGACAGGATGCTTTCTGAGATGTGTGTGTGGCAACAGGAATATAACATACAATGTATAAGGTAGTATATTAAAATAATCATCAGAAATGCTGTTCAGGTTATCACTACATCAAAACATATTTCTATTCAACATATAATTTTTGAATACCTACTATGTGCCAAAAGTTTCACATTGTTAGTATTCCATCATAGCAACTCAACAAAGAGAAACTAGGCAGTCATTATCCTTTTGTTGAAACATTTGATTTTCTCTCAGTTTAAAAAAACAAATCAGTATACTCACTTCATTAAAATTTTAAACAGTACACATGATTGGCATAAAATGGAAAGTAAGCATCTCCTTCCTCCCTTCAAAATTTCCAATAACACTCCTCAAATGCAATTACTTTTAACAGTTTGTTGTGAATCCTTCAGTGTGTGTGTGTGTGTATGTGTGTATTAGTCTGCTCAGGCTGCTCTTACAAAACATCCTAGACAACGTGTGTTAAATAATAGACATTGAAGACATTTATTTCTCACAGTCCTTGGGAGGTGGAAAGTATAAGATCAAGGTGCCAGCCATTTGGTTCCTGGTGAAGACTTTTCTTCTGATTTTTAGATGGCCGTCTCTCACTGTGTCCTGAAACGGTGAAGAGAGAGATCTCTCTCTCCCTCTTATAAAGCCACCAATCTCATTTTGAGGATCTACCCTCATGTCCTCAGCTTATGCTAACTGTCTTCCAAAGGTCCTATCACCTCTAAATATGATCCCATTAAGGGATAGGGCTTCAGTGTACGAATTTTAGAGAAACAATTCAGTCCATGGTGGGTGTATATATCTATACACACATATGTATATAAATATATATGTGTGTTCATATATAAAAAACAATTGAATCATATGATGGCAATTGCAAAGCATTGTGATTTTTTCCACTGGAATAATGTTTTTAACAAACTATTTTTTAAGACCAATTTTAGGTTCACAGAAAAATTGAGTGGAAGGCACAGAGCTCTCCCAAATACACCCTGCCCCCACACATGCATGTATAGCTTCCCCTATTATCAACATCCCCCACCAGAGTAGTACTTTTATTACAATTAGTGAGTTTACATTAGCACTCTATTATCACCCAGTATCCATCCCTTAGATGTGGTTCACTCGTGGTCTTGTACATTCTATGGCTTTGAATAGAGTTATAGTAACATGTCTCCTGTCACACAGTTCGATTGTCTTGAAAGCCCTCTGCGCTCCATTCATCTCTCCCCCTTCCTGATCCCGACCACCATGGATCTTTTTACTGTCTCCATAATTTTGCCTTATCCAGTATGTTATACAGTTACAATCATACAGTATATAGTCTTTTCAGAGTGGCTTTTTAAACTTAGTAATATGCATTTAAGTTTCCTCCACATCTTTTTTATGTTTTGATAGTTCATTGCTTCTTAGTGATAAATAATATTCCATTGTCCGGATTACTGAAGAAATCTTCCTTGCTTCCAAGTTTTGGCAGTTATGAATAAAACTGCTATAAATGTTCATGTGCAGACTTTGGTATCCACATAAACTTTCAGTTTCTTTGGGAAAATATGAAGGAGTGAAAGTGCTGGATGGTATGGTGTGGTGTGTTTAGATTTGTAAGAAACCACCAAAATATCTTCCAAAGTGACTGTACTCTTTTACATTTTTACCAGAAAAATGATGAGAGTTCCTGTGGCTCCTCATTCTCTCCAGTATTTGGTGTTGGTAGTGTTCTGGATTTTAGTCATTCTGATAGTTGTGTAGTGCTACCTCATTTTTGTTTTAATATGAGTTTTCCTGATGACATTTGATGTGGAGCATCATTTTATTTGCCTATTTAACAGCTGTACATCTTTGTTGCAGTGTCTGTTAGGAAATTTGCTCATTTTTTTTTTGTTTGGGTTATTTGTATTTTTGTTGTGGAGTTTTAAGAGTCTGTTTTGTATATTTTGGACAACAGTTCTTTATCAGATATGCTTTTTGCAAATGTTTTCTTCCAGTGTTTTGCTCATCTCATCATTCTCTTGATAGCATATTTTATAGAACGGAACATTTTAATTATAATGAAGTCTAGCTTATCAATTCTTTTCTTCATGGGTCATGTCTTCAGTGTTATATCTAAGAAGCCATTGCCATACTGAGGTCATTTAGGTTTTTCTTTTCTGTTAACTTCTAGGAATGTTTTCACTTTGCATTTAAGTCTGTGATCCATTTTGAGTTAATTTTTATGAATGATGTAAGGTTTGTGTCTACACTCATTTTTTTCTGTGTGTACACGTACTGTTCCAGAACTATTTGTTGAAGAGACTATCTTTTATCCATTGTGTTGCTGTTGCCTTTGTCAAAGATCCGTTGACTTGATTTATGTGGCTCTGTTTCTCGTCTCTGTATTCTGTTCCGTTATATTATTTCACCAACACCACACTCTCTGGATTACTGTAGTTCTATAGTAAGTCTTGAAGTCAAGTAGCGTCAGTCCTCCAACTTTTTTTCCTCTTTCAATATTGTGTTGGCTATTCTGCGCCTTTTGGCTCTTTATGTAAAGTTTAGAACCAATTTGTTGGTATCTACAATATAACCCGCAGGGATTTTATTGGCATTGCTTTGAAATATAGCTCAAGTTGGGAAGAACGGAACATCTTGACAATTTTAGTCTTCCTATCAATAAACATGGAACAGCTTTTCATTTATTTAACTTTTTAAAATTTCTTTCAGTAGATTTTTATAACTTTCGTCACCTAGATTTTATTCCTATTTTGTTATATTTATACTTAGGTATTTCATTTTGGGGGATAGATTTGACTAATTTTACTGAGTAATTTTAATTGTATAAATAATGAAATAACATTAAGAAAAAGGAAAAAACCTCTAAAATTGCCAAAATAATGTTGTCCATATAGTTTTGTTTATTAATATTCCCTTTTAGTTATTTTCTATATGAATACCTACTTTACATAGTTATAACTGTATTGCACATGCCCTTCTCAGTCATGTGTTTACAAATTGACATTGATGTAAATATTTTTCTTGTGATTTTGTGGTCTTAAGGATTAGCTTTGTCAAAAATTGCAAATGTGTGTCATTAGTCATTCCTGTTGATAGTTGGATTTTTTTCCCTTCCTTATGACTGGGAATTTGGTTTTACAGTTCACAACTTACTAGGAAGAGTAGTATAAAAATACTTATTTATGGGTACAAGTGTTCTGTTACTTTGAATAAGTTCAGAGCTTAACTATACCTCACTTTTCTCATTTGTAAAGTGGGTTCAAATATTACATCTGTCTTTTTTGTAAGTATAGTGAGAGCTAAACCTCATAAAGCATTTTGAACCTTTAGACTATTCTCCAGCATATGGCAAGTACTCAATAAACAATGTTTTGTAACTGAAAATTATAAACGAATGCTTATTTCAAATGTTTAACACACTTTAAATTTTAGATATGTGCTTAAATCAACATTTGATAATTTGAGGTCCATAAACAAATCTATCAACCAAAAGATACTGCAATAATTCTAGCAAAAGAAAAAAATCAAGTGTATTAAAGCTGTTATTTTTTTCTTTCTGTTAGCAGTATAGTAAAAGATGGATAGACCAGCTATGGATGACTCAACTTTCCACATTAATCAGAAACTTACACTGACTCAGTTGATTGCTGACAGCTATTTGCTGAATGTTTACAGAAGGCAGTGAATGAATGACCTATGGAAAATATCGTAAGAAGACACCATGTAAAAATGCAGCAGACCATTAAGAGTTTATTGTACTTAGCAAAAAATATTATACTTCCAGGGCTGTTTCCTTGCTGGTAAGAAAATCGTAAGTCTTTATGCCTAAAATGCTGACATTCCGGAGAGATGGATGTCTTCTTTCAAAGTTCTCTTGAACAAGCTGTGAAGAACAGCACTAACTGACCCTCAGTTTATGGTTGACTTTGCTACACAGAGCAGCAAGTGTGACCTCAATTTTATATCCATCAGTGAGATTTATGATCTGATCATAAAAGGCAAAAAGCAGAAAATATGTTAGAAAATTAGAAAATAGAATCCACAATAAAAACCTTAAAAGATATATACATATGTATGCACTGTCAACCTAAAAATTTAGGCAGCAATAATCAAACAAAAAGCATTTATTTGGGATTAAAGGAATTGCAATTTAGAGAGTACAGATTCGTGCAGAAGCCCAGAGAGTAACCCCCTGCCCCATATTGCAGGAGAGAAGCTCAGGGTTTTCATGAAAAAAGGGAGGAAGATGCGGTAAATGCATTAAAGGAGAGCTCATTGGTGCTAGATGAGGTAAGGTTAGATTTGTATTTCACAGACTGGCTTGAGATTTGGTTTGGTGTATTGGCTTAATAAAACTTAAAATCCACTTGTTTATGACTTAAGTGGAATTGTTTGAATCCACTTGTTTATGACGAAGACAAATATGTTGTTTTTAGAAGTCAAGGCATTTAGATAAAAGAATGAAGTAAGTGTGTCAGGCTGTCTTCTTCTCATCTGTTCTCATGAGCAGTCAACTCTCCGGCTGCTGAGAGTCCCCACTGGGGGCTTATCCATAAGAACATGTGGAGGAGCAACTATGGCAAACGGACCTTTAGACTACAAACACTCAGAGTTTGTGAGGATTACTTGAGAGTTTTGGTTTGGGCAAGGCACACTCTGCTGCCCTAAGCAGCTCTCCGAAGGCCTTGAGACAATTGTTCCTGCCATGGGTGGCCAAGGCAACTCTGGCTGGCAAGGGCACTAAACCGTCCCTGGAGTGATAACAATCAGAGCAGCCTAGCCTTCCTGCCACTGAGCTTCTGACACTGGAGCTTCTGTTCCCTAACAATGTGCTTTAGCAACCAGTGACTTATTTTTTCACTAGCAGCTAAAAGTCAGCATTTAATTGGTTAAGCCAGCTCTCCTGAAAAACCAATGCGGTAAAAGAGGTATACCTCTAAATTTGGATTTTATTCCTTTCATCTCCCCTTGCCTGGAACAATAGTATGATCAATTTGCCATTTGTTTGGAGTATGTTACTTCTTTATTTGGTTTATTAAAATATATTTTCCTATGTGCTATTAGCTTGTAAAATTATACTTCCCATAGCAAAACTGTGCTAAGTAAATTGCAATAAAGACAGAATCAGTCTCCAAGCATAACTATGCTACATCCCCTAAACAAAACATTTGGTCATCAGGCAGAAGGCCAGATTCGTACTTCACTGATTGGTTAGGGATTTGGTCATTGTCAAAGTCCAAATTCCTCTGTCCTTACAAAGAGAGTTTTCATATTGTTACTGACATCTTGGGATATTGGTGGTTTGGTTCAATTCAGAAGATAAAGAAAACAAGATGCGTGGGGCAGTACTTCTGAAGTGACTACTCTGACTATTTTTATATGGCTCCACTCATGTCATCTTCCATAGCACGCACACATATACATGGGCGCTCTTTGATTGTTGCTTTGCCAGAAAGAAGTACAGATGAGCTGTCAGCTTATGACTTGTCTTGATCCAGAAATGACTGAATATGATGAAAATATATATTTTAAAGCAAATCATGGCCTTATTCCCCTTCTTGATACTTCTAATGGTCCTGGAAATTTTTCTTAATGTTCTTTTGGTTGAGAAGAAAATCCAAGTACGTTGGATCAATGCACAATCACTTTATGGCTGAACAAAATGTTCTGTTCTTCTACAACAATCTAAAAGAGACTGGGATTTACTCCAGGAGCTATGCCTACTTCATTAATTTTAAGGCCACTGTCAACTGCACAGATCATAGTTACTTAAGAAGAATTCTTTTACCATAAGGACAGATAAAATTTCTATTGGATATGTAGGCATTTGATTCCTTTCCAAAAATCATAGGAAATGTTTCTGAAATTCTAAGGACAGATGCAGAATTGAATACATTCAGGCATGGGTGATCTTGTTAGCAATAATATATGTAAACAATATTTGAGTATATTATTCATCAGAAATTGTTTCTGCTAGAGCTAAAATAATAAAATAAGATTTCAATAATATTATTTGCAACTTAGAGAAAATCAGAAGTTGAAGTTTGGGTTACCACCAAATATTTAATAGTCTAAGATGTCTAATTTTGTATCCATAGAATTTTGGGGAAAAAAGATAAGGAAATTTTACTTTCTTTGAAGATTTTCAGTTCATAGAATCGTAGGCTTTAATGGAGCTTGGACATCATCAGACTGTCGCCTCCCCTCATTAAAGACCGTCTCCCATATTTTCCACGGTGTTTTTGTCCTGTGGTCATCCCACTTCTGCTCTGACGTCCCAGCTGTTCCATTGTTGGACAAGTCTAGTTGCTGGGATCACTTACATGGAGATAACACTCCTCCCAGATGTGCTCACAAATTGTTTCTGGATCTCCCTCTAAAGAGGAAATTTGTTCCTTATGTTTACTAATGGTCTTTTATATAATAAAATAATATAATTGCTTTAGAAAAACTATTATGTTTTCCCCATTCTTTTCTTGCCCAGGCTAAGCAGAGTTATAGGCACAGATTTTGGAGACCAGCTGAAATAAAATTCCTCTTTATGTCTTCCAAATTGTGCGACTTTACTGAGCCTTTAGAAGTCTTAGTTTCTTTGTCTGTAAAATAGCTACAAAGGAACTAACCTTACACATCTTCTCTGAGGATTAAATAACAATACAGTCTCTCAACAGATGTTAGCTACTATTTTTATTCTCTTCACCCATTCCTTGCATAACTTAAATCCTTAAGAGCTAGAACACTAGAATAAATCCAAATAGGTTTGATTTAAATCAATTTTTTTTTGAATAAAGATCAGTGCTAATCTCTATAAATTTCTGGGGGAAAGGATTGAGAGAAGTGTGTTTGTGTGATGCACACACAATTCTGTGGCCTGTCAGGATCTGGCATTTTATATCCATTGAAATCTCGCTTTCCGTGGTGTGGGTCAAGGCACTTTCTGTCTTCTGGAGTCAATCAAACCATGAAATTCGGTCCTTTTTCGATTACACATGCTCGTACATACACACATATACACACGTCAAGTCTCTGAATATGTAGCAACTTCAATAAAGGTTTGGGAAAATAAAAAGGCTTTCCTTCATGGCACGTGAAAACTTAAAATTGAATGTCTGACATTTTTGTTCCAAAATATTTTCTCTGTGGTCAGCTATGGTCTTTGCCGCCCCTCTTTTCTGGGCTTCTTCCTTTCTCTCGGGAGCCATCCAAACTCCTCTGTGGAGAGTTTCCCTCATTAATGTAATTACATTCTGAAGATTCAATCGGATAGAATTTAAGAGTAGTAGTGACAGGTATCACAAAAATAATTTGACTTTAATTAATAAATTCCTCTTTCTGGAATCTTATCCCTTCATAAAATTCAAGACTAAAATAATGTAATCCTACAGCGAGCTTTTTGCATTGCCAGTTGGAGGAGGCGATGTAGCTATTTATGGAGGATCTTTAAGCAAGAACAGTTTTTATTGCTCTGAAATCACTTGCAGATGTTATTCAGTATCTTTGCAGTTGTCTTAAGAGCAAAACTAAGACATGGCACTTGTTACAGCCATCTGTGTAATATTTTGTTGAAAAACGTCATTATTCTAGACTTTTTTAGGATCATTTTTGTGTCCAAACATCTGCAAAGGTGAATGTTTTAAAATCATTGTCTTCATTAGTACTTAAGACCTGAAGAGGGAGCGGACTTTGCCACTCCAAAATATGTCTTTTTGTCATAAGGGTTATTTTGAAAGACAGTCAAAACCAAGCAGATTCAGGAAAATCTCTTTACCTCCTCCTCAATCGCCAGCATTTACATTGGAAAGGGGGCCTGTACCAGAAAGCGAACTATTACTAGAGATACCCTTTCACCTAAGAAACTATTTACGTAGCAAGGCTACCTTTGTTTTCTAAACATCTCCTCTGCCTTCCTGAGAATGGCCTGCCTCCTTTTGTATCCGCGCCCCGCCCCCCCATCCCTTTCTTTAGCTCAGGATGTTACATAAACCTCAATTACGTGGCTGCCTTTTGCTGTCTTGTGTCTTTGGGGCTTCTGATACATAGGAAATTAAATGTTTTTCTCCTGTTAATCTGTTTTATTTCAACTAGATTATTAGACCAGCCAAAGCATCTATAAGGGTAAAGGGCAATGACCTTCCCTCTTCCACAGTGCTTTTTTTAGGGGGGTGGCTAAAAATAGGAATTGATAGCCTTGAGAAAGAAGATACGACAGACTTAAACAAGCAGGTAAACAATTAAAGCTGTGCCTAGATGATGTTTAAATTAAGATTTGAGTTAGCCTTTTTTTCCCCTTTTCATGCTGAGTAGGATGTTGGCAGGTATGTTATTATCTCTTCTACTTTATTTAGTTTTGAGACTTTTTCACACTTCGACATCTCTGAAATTGCGATGCAGTTTTGTAATCTATAGAATCTGGAGCTGGTGTCAGCCACGCATCACAGAGTGACCGGCACTGACTGTGTGCACGTGAATTTAGTCGTAGCTTACAGGCTGTCATCCCTGAGCTAAAGTTATGTGCTTGCTGGTGCTATACATTTTTAGTTTTGTTGAGATTTAAAATGTCTAAAATGTTTTAATCTATGACTTAGCACTTAAAAAAAAAGCTGTGGAGAAAAGCAAAGGACTCAGCACAGGCTCTTTTATACCTCAGGAACTTGTGCAAAGAAATTTTCCAGTTTATTTTGTTATACAAAAGATCCAAAATATGCAGCAAAAGTCACTTTGCTCTTGTCATCTGCCTCCTGCCAAACTCCTCCCCTTTTTATTTTCTCTTAAATCTGAGAGAATAATCTGAAGTAAAATGGAGTAAAGGCTCTGTTGTCAGAAATTCTGGCTTTCTAACTGTGATCCTGAGCAAGTTGGTTGCTTTCTCAGACACAATTTGTCATCTGCATAAGCATGACAGCTGTGAACTTGCTGGATTGTTTGGAGGATTGAACTAGATAACATATGTGATGGTGCCCAACATTAGCTAAGTATAGAATACAATCTTAAACACGAAATCCCTTTTCCAGTCTACTTGTTCCTTTCCTATCCAGCTTTCTAATAGTTTAGTTGGCATTTAATTAAGCTCTTTGCATTTTTTCCCCTTTAGCCTATGACACAATTCTTTGACATCTTAATGCTTAGGTTACTTACATGCATCAGAAACTATATCCCACCAGTGCAAGCCAGATGATCCCTTAGCCAAGCTAGTCCCAGCTGTCCTCTATGAAGTTTCCTTGGTCAGAGAGACCGAAATCAAAGTTACATGAAACAGAACAGTTTTCTGTGGTAAAGACCGTAAGGAATTCTATCTATTCTCCAGAATGTTTTTTTTTTTTTTTAAAAAGAACACTGGACATAATTTTATCATTTCATAGCATCACTTACCAACTCTTGATTTTTGTGGGAGTAATTTTTTAGTTTGTAGATTAACCTTGTCCTATATTTTCCCCACCCTTATTGTGTCTGCCTCTTGGCTATTTTCACAGCTCATTAGTGCCTCCATCAGAGGATAGGAAATGGAAGTAAAAGATGAAGCCCAAACTTAGGCAGTACCTGTGGAACATAAAATGTACCTTCAGGGATGAAAGAAAAGTCATTGGATTGGCTGGGGGGACCTTAATGACTAAATTATACTCCCTATTTGATTTCAAACTGTTATCCACACAGTGCTGGCCAGCTACTTACACTCAATTTTCTTCTTGAAATGATTGATTGATACTGATTATTACAGTGGTATCCATCAACCACCCAGGCCATCAAGCATGCTGAGTGACCTTTTACTAGTGGGCAGGTATCTCCATATACTGTAGCTTCAGCCTTATCCTGGTCTGTATACTGATTCACTTACCTGTTCCCTTTCACATCTGCCTCAGGGCTTGGCATCTTACTGCATCTTCAGATCTGGAAGGTACCTGTCATATACACTGATATCCTAGGAGCCAATATGGCTGGTGACCTTAAGGACTTAGGAAGATCTGACTTCACTCATTTTTTCAGGCTGCAGTGAAGGAAGAATTGATTTACATTCTTGAATGATTTGTGTAAGGTTTGGCCACCAATAATCACACATTTTTTCCCCTGAAAGTTTGTATTTCTATAAATGTCATAGGCCTTGCCAAAGATATAACCTTGACAAAAAACTGACTTCTTTTTCAAAACATCAAAATTCACTTTATTAAAACCAGTTACATCATCTACAGTTATTTTAGTGTTATATTTTGTTGACGCTTTCTGTTCACAGATTTGGTTGTGAAACTATGGTCGTCTGGGGACTTCAAGTAAGTCTGCTTTAACTTTGCCTTAATGTGGGAATGAAGAGGAGGATGTAGTCAGTTTAACTGCATATAAAGAGGTTATTTTTTCAAAGTGGTACTACAGCCTTGACCAGATTGCTTTTTTATTGTTAAAAATATGAACTTGGATAGAGCCTCTAAAACATCTATATGTTAAAGTTTAGTGAGTGAGTCTTTTTTCCCCCATAGAAATAAGATAGAAAGAAGCCACAAGAGATTTCTATCTGACACTTACTGGTATTTCAGTCACCTATCATTGGCTTAACACTGCTCATTCCAGTTTTCAAACTGTAATATTAAATATTGGAATTCCTCCTCCCTCCCCATTGACTGAAATCGCCACACTTGCCCTCTGAATGCTGGAATGACCGGGGTAAGGAAAAGTTGGCGTCACTGTGGTGGAAGTCTTCTGGCTTGCCTCCTTTTCATAATATGTAGACTGAAACCATTTATGACAGGGCATGCTAATGAGTCAAAGAAAATGGGATTAGGAAGAAAAGGGAGGAACAGAAACTTGATGAGGGATTTATATGAAAAGCAAAGAACAATAGAGCTGTAGTATCCCAAATTTAGGGTGTTATGAATTTGCTGTGTCCTGCAGTACAAGAATGAGGTAAGTCAGTTGCAGAGTCTGACCTTCTTTGAATATTTCATTATTATTATTATTTTTAAAGGAATTAGGCTGAAAAAGAAATGAGTGCAGTAAGCTGGCAAAGTGTAAAATTCATTTCACATGTGTTACTGGGTCTCAAGGAACTGGCTCATAGATTTGAAAGGGCAAGTCACTGTATGTATAAGGAGGAATGACCTAGCCTTCAGGACATGCGGTGGCAGACAATATTCCCATTGTGCAAATTTATGACAGTAGTGAAATTAATTAGCTCTCCCCTCCAACTGTGTGAGGTGACAGCAAGAGTTAGAAGTCAGAGGAGCATCCAGCAGGACCATGGACCTCCCAGGGGAACAAGGAGGGACAGTGCTTTTCTCACCAAATTGTCACATTCATGTCACAAAGAAATTGGATGAAAACAAGATAAAAGACACATTTTTTTCTATCTTGAGTATTTAATTTAGATCTTAAGTTACTTTTAAAAACTAAACATAGAATAATTAACTCTCTTATCAGGCGACAACCAGACTGCAACGATTATTTAGAAGAGTTAGTAACAAAGTCTGTTCTATAGTCAACATGACCTTTATCATTTATGAGGTTGTTTATCTGGCTGCGAAAACTTTTTTTCAGAATTGTTTTTAACTACATGGGTAAATATCTTTGTTGTCTTTATTAATTAATTTTTAAAGTCACATTCAGAATTCCACGCCTTCCATTTACAAAGGTCAGGAACATTTTGGACATAAATGGCATGGGGAGGGGGAGAGTTCTATAAATAATATTTTTGATTTTAAAAGGTCAAATGAGAAGAAAGAAAAATTCATCTTTGTACTTTATGCATCTCACTTGTATTATGTGCTTTTGAAAATGAGTTCTTCATTAATATATGTGTAACATGCTCTTTCAAATGCCTTCTTCTTTATAATCTGGGTTGCACTGTAACCAGGGTAGAAGGAAAGGGTCTGCCTCCTTTGGCTCAGTAGCTGGTATTCACCTGATTAGCAGATCACTGGGACCATGATTTGGAGTGTGGAGGAATGTCCAAGATTAGCTTAAATATGTTCTTGTTCCAAGAGATACATGGAGATATGAGGTACCTTACCTGACATGTTCCAGCAAGAGAACCAGTCATGTCAGAGTGGAAGTAGAGCAGAACCGAGGTGCCCTGATGCCCAGGTGCGTACTCTGCGCTGAAGCAGTCTCGAGCTCCTGGAAACATTTTAGAAGGAAGTTCTTCACAAAACTAATTCTCAAAAATAAAGTTCTAATTATAGCTAACTTTATTAAATCTTTATTGAGGTAAGATATAAATACAAAAAGGTGTCAAATAATACATATATAATCTGATGAATAACCACAAAGTAACACCTTTATGAAACCAATGCCTAAATACAGAAATAGAGTATGGCAGGTACCCCAGAAACTTGCTCTTGGGTTGTTTCTTAGTCACTACTCTTACCTCCTCCCTAGAAACAATAGTAATTCTGATTTGTGCCACCATATATTCGTTTTTGAACTTTATATATAAGAGATCTGTCCAGAAGGTATCCAGCCATATAATATGAAAAATAGAGACATTTGTTTAAGAAGATACATGATACAAAAAATGCTGTATATAGGATGATGATGCCCCAGTCCCCTTCACCACGGGACCTCACATGGTTCTCCCAATCCCCATCAGCTGCCCTGTTGTACTTTCCTGAATCTCACTGATGGTCTGAAATCTCTTCCCTTTCAAAGGTGAATTTAGTTTTGGGAAAAGCCAGAAGTTGCAGGGTGTGAAATCTAGGCTGTAGTGGGGCTGAGTCAGCTGGGTGATTTGATGTTTCACCAAAAAACTCTGCGTGAGACGTGATGCATGAGCAGGTGTGATGATGTTGTCATGATGAATCTTCTAACCACCAGTTGCCCATAGCTGTGGCCTTCTGAGTCATCTGAATAGTCTCCATGGAGGAATGTTCGAGCTTAATGCAAAATTTGATAAAGATTCGTTGCTCTACTCAGTTGTTTTGAATGTGGCAGCTGCACAGTACACGTGCTCACTCAATGGCATCTACTGTCCCCCCGAACAGTGAAGTCATCCTTGTTTACACATGTGCATTCCAGTCCACTCTCCTTGGCTGCCAGGTTACATCCATGTCATGCAAACTGTTCTCATTATACTAACAATGGCTGGAATTTTTCCAGATAGACCTTGTAAATATTCTTCTGGTCTGGCTTCTTTTCTCTCAAGGTATTGTTTGTAGGATTTATCAACGTTATTTTGCATAGTTTGTTCTTTTTCAAAGATGTGTGGTCTCCCTTTGGACAAATACGTCACCATTTATTTATCTATGTCAATACTAATGAAAAATCTGGTCGTTTCCAGTTTTGGACAACTATGAATAACACTCCTATGAACATTATTGTTTATGTTTTTGGATGCATATATATGCTTTATCTTTTAAGTGTATTCCTAGCAGTGAAATAAAGCAATGAAATGTGCATCTGTGTAACAGACGCTGTCAGCTTTCCAGAGTGGTTTTGCCAGTGTGCACTCCCAAACGCCATGTGAAACATGCTGCATGTTCAGGCTAAGATTAGTGTTACCAGAAATTTTAATGTTATCCATCCTGGAGCGTGTGTTGTGGGGTCTTACTATGATTTGGATTTTCAAAATTGCTGATTATTCTGAACACTTTTTTGTATTATTTATTGACATTCTTATATTCTCCCTTTTTAAAGTAGTGATTAAAATATTTTATATATTTTTCTCTTAGTTTATCTACCTTTTCCTTATTGATTGGTAAGAGTTCTTTAAGCGTTTTAGATGAGTTACTTGTCAGTTAAGTATATTACAAGTATGTTTTAGCCTATGGCTTGGGTTTTTATTCTCTTAATAGTGTTTTGATGAAAAGATATTCCTAATTTTAGTGTAGTCTAATGTACTAATTTTTTCCTCGTGGTTAGAATTGCTGTTTTGTATGTGTGTGTGTGTGTGTGCTTTGTTGAAGAATATTTGTTTACCTTCAAGTTTCTTTTATTGTTCAAGTACAGTTGTCTCCCTTTTCCCACTACCACTTTCCCCCACCCCATCCGCCCCCACCTCACTCAAGCCTCACTCAAGCCTCAAGTGTCTGAAGATATTCTCCCATGTCATCTTTTAGTTGACTTACTGTTACTCCTTTGATGTTACACTTGTAAGCCACTGAAATTGCTTTTTTTATGCATGATGTAATGTACAGATTTGACATTTGTTCTATTTTCTCATAATGAATTCCAATTTGCTTAGCATAGTTTTTTGAAGACTGGCTTTCCTCACTGCTTTATAATCATGTGTCCATGTAGAGTGTTTTTCAAGACCTCCTATTCTGTTCCATTGGTCTGTTTGCCCCATGCCAATACCACACTGACTTAATTTTCCTCTATTCTATTTTTTTTGCAACTCCTATTAGTTTTATGTTGGCCTTCTTGTTTCATGTTGTATCTCTAGATTTCTACATGAAGCATTCTAGGTAATTTTCTCAGATTTGTTTTCCAATTCATTAGTCCCCTCTTCTGAAATATTTAATTTGCTGCTAAATCATTCCATCAAATACTAAACTTTCATTTTGATGTTTCATTGAAATCCTATTTTATTCCTAAGATTATATTCAATGATATTTTTAAACATGTTTATATTTTTTCAGACTATGTTTTATTATTGCACAGATTTTTATAACATTAGTGTTTATTTGTTGATACTTACTTATAATCCATTTGTTTTATAAGTGTTAATCTTTAGTGAGTTTTTTTTTCTTTGATAATCTCCCATGACAAAAAGAAAATTCCTCCAGAGAGGTTTAGAGTTTGCTTCTAGGATATTAGTAGTTTGGGGCCAATTTTTAGGTTGAATCTCAGCTTTCTAGGCCACATGCTGATGCCAACCCAAATCTGTGTTAGGTCAGGCCCAAGATTTCTCAGTGGTTTATTTTTTACCCAGAACCCTCATAGTCATAGATCTTATCATTCCTCAAAAAGAGTAGAATGAAGGTCAGGTGTGCTCCTGGCAATAATGTTCCAAAAGGAGAAAGCATAGCACAAATATAAAATGTCATTGTGAGGCAAAAATGTGAAGAAAAGAGAACCCTTTGCACTATTGGAAGGAAGTAAACTGGTGTAACCACTGTGAAAAACATTGTGAAGTTTCCTAAAAAAATGAACAATAGGATGATCATATAATCCCGCAGTTTCTTTTCTGAGTATTTATCTGAAGGAAATAAAAACACTAACTTCAAAAGATATGTGCACCCCCTTGTCATTGCAGCATTATTTATAATAGCCAAGGTATGGAAACAACCTAAGTGTAGTATGGACGGGTGCCTGGAGAAAGAAGAGGTGATATATACAACAGAATATTACTCAGCCATAAAGATAAGTAAATCTTGCCATTTGTGGCAACATGGATGGACTTTGAGAGCATTATCTAAATGAAATAAATCAGAGAAAGACAAATACTATATGGTCTCATATATATATATGGAACTGAAAAACAAACAGAAAATCAAGCCCATAGAGAAAGAGAATAGCTTGTTTGTTGCCAAGGTGGGGGCTTGGGGTTTGGCAAAATGGGTGATGGAACTCAGAAGGTATAAACCTCCATTTACAAAATACGTAAGTCATGGGGTTGTAATGTACCACAGGGTGACTATAGTTAAAAATACAGGGTTGGCCGTTAAATCCATGTTTTTTTTTCATAAAATGACACATTTTTCATTGCCACAATAACTTTATAGGTTTGGATATTTTGAGTATGTTGGCTATCTTCTCTGTGGTAGAACATTCATTGTTCTTAATTAGATCTTGATTTGATCACTATAAACTTCAACTAGTCTACCCGACCATGGAGCATCACCCAGTGGGAAATCTCCAGCATGAAACTGTGCAAACCACTTGTGACACATTCAATCAGTCACAGCACCTTCTCCACACACTGCACAAATCTTTTTTCATGTTTCAATAGTGCTTTTACTTTTCTTGAAACAATAAAACATAATATGCCAAAAATGTTGCTTATTTTCTTCCATCTTCAATATTAAAATGGCTACATGAAAGTTCACCAATTTTGATGTTTTTTTTTAAATGTATGCTGATATGATACCCATCACAATACAATCCAACAAATTGTTTTGAATGAAGTTAAAGACAAGTGCTACTAGAGCCATCTTATGGAAAAAATCAAATGGACTTTTTGGTCAACCCAATACTATATTGCATATTAAAAAATTGCTAAGAGAGTAGATCTTAAAGTTCTCATCACACAGAAAATTTCGTAACTACATATAGTGACAGATGTTAACTAGGTTTATTGTGATGATCATTTTACAATATATAGAAATATCTTGTCATTATTTTGTATACCTGAAACTAATATAAAGTTATTTGTCAATTATATTCCAAGAAGTCATTTTTTATTTTATACAAAGTTGCTATTCACATACATTCAGTACAAGTAAGTCTTGCAATACTTGATGATATTCATTGTTATAAGATTTGTAAAAATGAATTGGAAGCCTAATTTGAAAACACCAAAGGGTATTTTTTCCTTTCTGTGGAATATTGACTGCTCATAGAATATTGGCACTGAAAGAATCCTCATTTCACTTTTTCTGCATTTACATTTTACATTACACTTTACCTTACCTCTTCTTGCTCCCCTTTGTCTAATAACAGAATGGAAACTCCACTCTGGCTGCAATGTCTGATGTGCAGGAAAATGCACAAACTTAAGTCAATGCTTCAGTGACTGTGTGCTGAGTGGACCAGAGAGTTTCCATCCCGCTGCCTCTGTCACTAGCTTCTCCAGAAACCATGTCTCATCATGTATACTGAAAGGCACATATACAGCATTTTGTGAATTGTGCAGTGTCTTTCAGATCAATGGTGAACAAGATTCTAGGCTTAGCAAAGAAGCCGATAATGAGAGAAAAAATCAAGGAGAGCAGAGTAGGAGTTAATTCATCTTTGTTAAGAATCTTCATTGCAAAAAGTATTGGCAGCACTAGCCATGAGATTCTAGCTGAGAATGAAAGGAAGAAACTCCTAGCTGCATTCTCCTGGGGAAATAAGGACTAAAAATGAATTGGACCAGGGGGAATAAGAAACAAGCAGAGCATTCGCATCTGGGTGATCAGATTTCTTCATAAACCTGCATGTCTAAGATTTTCAGCTTGCTCCTAGACAGAATTGGACACATGGAAAGAGGCAAAATATAGGTGCAGTAAAAATAAAAGCAAGGCCAACAAAAAGCTTTTATTTTACTTTTTTTATTTAAGTGAAATATCTCCAAATTTCTTAGATCCTAATTTAGTTTTTATTTCTATTTTAATTCATATAATTCTTGCAACTACTGCAGCAACCAAAACATTAAGCCTTGTGCTAATGTGTCAAATGGGAATCTCTGTCTTTTTTATCATCTGCATTTAAATATTCTCTCAGTTACAAATTATCTTAAAGTGGAGATCAACCTGATGAGAGTTGAGAGTACTTTTGCACTAAAGAATAATTTCATTGTATTTGTTAAAATCTCAGAATTCTAATAGTAGGTTACTTATGTTAAAATGACAAAATGGAATTTTGTATGTTTTTTTTTTAAAGTATCAATAGGCTTTCTTAGAGCTAAGTGAGTTTTTAAAAATTATTTATTTATTTATTTATTTATTTAGAGCTAAGTGAGTTTTATATAGGATGACCTATGATGAATATTTGTTTATATATTAGACATTTTTTAATAGAGGCCAGTAGGTGCGGTGTTAAAATTGCAAAGACAACAGCCAGAAGGCACACATTCTAAACCATTTGCCCTTTGCCCTTTGCCTGCCCCAAAATACCAGTCCTAGTCGAGCTGGCAAACACTCTTGTCATTGCTGCATTTCCACTCTCCATTGAAAAAAATTTAATCTTGCTTCAGATAGAGGCTGGCTATCTAATGCACCAAACTAAATCAAAGAGAATATGGGAACTGCCCAGAATTTTCCAAGTATTTCTACTCATGTGAATTTGACCAAGTGCTAAAAGTAATTTATCCTGTGGAGGCAATAACAATTTCAAATAAGTAGGTTATATTTAATTTTTCTAAAAAACATATATCTTGGGAAGGGTTTACAGGAACAAATATATAGGATACATGCACAAAAACTGGGGGGGTAGAAATGGGAGGGAGATGGGGAGGGATGGGGAGTGGGCTGGAATGGGAGTAAAGGACAGAAAACTGTACTTGAACAATGATTAAAATAAAATAAAAAAAACATATATCTAGGAAGATCTGGGTCTTGATACAAAACCAGAAGTCTAAGTAAAATCACTTACTTATGACTTAATTTTCTATTTTTCTTTTGCTCCAATAAAAATAAATGTATTCTCATCTTAATGCCACCTATGAATAATACCTAACAGCTAATGTTTACTGAACACCCACTTTATATAGAGTTTTACAAGCAGTGTGTTCTTTAAACTCATGAAAGCTTATGAGGTAGGTTCTATTTTTGTGTCACATTTGTTTCGCATGTGAGGGTACAGGCTTAGCAGCAGTGCAACTAAGGTTTGAAATTAGACCCTTCAAAATCCAGAAGAAGTCAGGATCGCCACATTTCTGGCAATCCAGGCAGATAGCCAGTGAATAATTACTAAACTCTATCTATCTATTTACTGATAATAGAAAAAAATAAAATGAAATGAGCATCGTTCACTTCAAATAGAGTCAGGAGACTATTAGGGAAGCGGGGTCCGTGCGCATCCTGAGCCTTGGCCCCCAGAGCTCCTATTAAGGTGTTAAACCCATTACAAAACTCCACTTCTGGCCGAGCCATGAACATCTTGGAACAACAGCTGCTGTATGGACACATACAGACTTTACCTTCTCTTTGTAAATTTTGCCCCATCCCTGTTAACCTAGCCAGCAATCCTTCATTTGCATGACAAAATTACATATGGTGGTTTTTGCCTTTATAAACCCTGCCTTTCTTTGTTCTCTCTGGAGTACAGACTGAATCTGGATTTTTTCAGACTAGAATCCTTTAAGGCCCCAAAATAAATTCTTAATTTGTTTTATAGCTTCAAATCTTTCTTGGTTGAATATCTATCTTCTTTTACTCTAAAGGAAATATGTACAGAAATTATGAGTATGTTTACTATAAATAGATGTCACATTCTTCTACCTAATAATTTAAAGGCTGCATCTTTTTTTAACAGCAAAGGAACATATTGAATTTGTTTAGCTCTCCAGTGTTCCTTCATATGTCTCTCTTAAGATAAATTTATATTGTATTAGGATTCTTTTAGTAACAAGAGACAGAAAGCACTTAAATTGGCTTAAGTGAAAAGACAGTAGTAAAGTATTGGCTTGTGTAACTAAAAAGTCCCAAGATAGCATGAGGGACAGTTGCTCCAAAGGCTCTGGAGATGCATCTGGACTGTATTTCTCTCTATGTGGCAACCTGGATGCCATCAGTACCAGGTTTTTGTGCTTGAGAAGAAGCATAGAAAAAATGCATTTTTTTTTCTCCAGGAGGTCGCCCACATCCCAGAACTAATTATATTGAAGCTGATTTTGTCATGTGACCTTCTTAAACTAATCAGCATGCCTAGGGACATGTCATGCTTTGCTTGTCCAAGCCTGGGTCATAGGTCCAGTCCTATGACTGAGGTTGAGAGGGTGGGCAATTCTGCATAATCCGCATGGCCTAATGATGGACATTAGCAGGTCCTCAAATAAAAAAAATTTAGCAAATTATTATCATAAGAAGGAGGGGTAGGTTCGGAATGGCAAAAGCACCAAACTTACATTACAGTGTTCCCAATAGTTCAAACAATTTATAAGGGATGTGAATCCTTTTGTAGAAAAGTCATGGTATTAGGGCAGAACCAATAAAAAATGATAGCAAACACTGCATTTTATCATAAAGCTTTTGAAAATTCTGGCTTTTTACAAAATATCAGAATACGATTTTCTTGAGTTAGCTGTATAAATGAAGGATGATAAAAATAAGGTCATCAATTGTAATTACTGACTGAAAATAGATACTTGGTTCTACTACATAGGAGGGGAAGAAATTCTACTTGGAACTCAGAATCTGGTCTGTCCTCTAATCTGGAATTTTCTGCTGTGGTCTTATTTTGTGGAGAAAACAAATGCCAGATACCTAGAGCCTCACTTTTTCTAAATGATCCTATACCAACGTAACTCCTGTGTTAACACGCTTCACAAGTTCCCTGAGTCATTGGATCCAGCATTGTTGTGTTTGCTGGCCTATAACTCTTCTTCTGGCACTGCGGGCAATGTCTGAAACTTGGGGCTGGTCTGACTACTCAGTCCTCTTACTAGCCATTAACATAAAATTGTTAGAAAAGCAGTTTAGTTAGCTGGAAAATAAACACAAATTCCAACCACAGAAAAATATACAGAAGCTGAAATTCTTCATGTCGCATCATGTCCATGGTTTTTAGAAGCATTTCACTCGGTGTCTCTTTAGAGGAAGAGACATTTTTGGTCCTACTATGGCACTGATCTTAGAAAAGTATACATGACTTAGCTCTGGTTATGGTAACCAACCCTTCCAAGTGTTTGTATATATTGTACTTGATTTTGTCCCTTTCTGGTGGTTAAGATTTTTTTTTGGTCTTTTTATGGCTGTCAATGCAGAGTTTATTTTAGTTTTCCAGCTTTATTGAGATATAATTGATATAACTTGTAAATTTAAGGTGTATGCTATGATGATTTGAGACGGATATTTACTGAGAAATAATTACCACAGTAAGGTTAGTTACCACATCCATTACCTCACACAATTACCCTTTTTATGTGTGAGTGGTGAAGATTTAAGGTCTACTTTTTTAGCAAGATTCCAATGTATACGACAATGTTGTTAATTGGAGCCACCGTGCTGTACAATAGACCCCCAGGATGTATTCACTTTATAACTGAAAGTTGTTATCATTTGGCCTGTATCTCCCCACTACCCATCCCCCATCCCCTGGAAACCACCACTTTACTCTGTTTCTGTGAGTTCAATGTTTTTAGGTGCCACATACAGCATTTGTCTTTCTCTGCTTGACTTATTTCAGTTAGCGTAATGCCATCAATGTCCATCCATGTTGTTAAAAATGACAGACTTAGTTTAAGGCTGAATAATAATCTTTTTGTGTGTGTACATATAAAATGGTATATATATATCACATTTTAAAAAGCCATTAATGAATGCTTAGGTTGCTTCTTTGTTTTAGGTATTATGAATAACAAAGCAGTGAACATGGGGGTGTAGATATTTCTTTTTTAAAGTTTTTAAAATTTTTATTTAGTCATTTTGGAGTGAGAGAGGAAGGCAGAGAGAGAGAGAGAAACACTGGCTCATTGTTCCAGCTTTTTATGGTTGATTTTCATGTGTGTCCTGACTGGGGATTGAACTAGCCACCTTGGCATATCAGGATGATGTTCTAACCAACTGAGCTACTTGGCATAAAAATATAAGATTTTTCCTTATTTAAAAAATGAATTGTGTTATATTCACATTGAATATTAATTTATCACTATTTCAAAATGGATGAAAAACTTTTATGGCCCATCAGCTTTAGTTTTCTTAGAGTCTTTTGTGTATAGTTGGTAATGGTTATATTTCTGTGTACTTATATTATTATTAATAAATATAACTGACACTTACTGAATGTTTGCTAAGTGCCATGGGTTCTGCAAAACACTTTTTAGTGCTTTTACTCAGTCCAGACTTCTGAATAGACACCCAAATCTGCGCATCTAACTGCCTACTACATCTTCCCTTGGGTATTTTGAAGGCATCTTAACATCTTCACCTCTACACTTTTTTCCCTTCTTTATTTTCTTAGTAAATTGCATCCTCATCCAGTTAGCTTTTCATTTTCATATCTGGGCATCATATTTGGCCTATTGTTATTTCTGTCAGTCCTAATGGATGAAACATCAAGCCCTAGTTTATAGACCTGTCAATTCTAGCCTTGCACAGTAGCCTACCCTTTTTCGTCTCCCTGGTTCTCACCTGGTTTATATCTCCCCTGTTCCAGTGCAAGAGTCTCTTCAAGAATCTCCTTACAGCCACCTTGCTGCCCTTTGACCGATTCTCTAGTCTGAAGCCAGATACATGGTTTAAAATGGCAATATGTTCACGTCACTTCCTCGTGAAACACCGTTCTATAGAATAAACGTTTATCTTCCCATTCTGCTTCATCTGCTGGCTCCTCTCCTGTGGCGCATCCTGGCCTACAGGATCCAGGTAAGTTGTGGCTTCTAGAGAACAAATACACATGGACAACAGAAGTCCTGTGGAGAAAAAGGGATGGCATGGCCTCTCTCTGATAGAGAGGGTGAGAGGGCCAGAGAGCTCAGTCCCTGCCTGGACAGGATTTTATTCCTTCTCTGGGTACATTACATGGAGGGTAGTCCTCATTTACTGTGCACAGGTTCACTGCAGGGGATTACCTTTTACAGATAACAAAGGAAAGAATGTTGCTAATTGCTTCAAAGAGAAGGATGTTGCAGACCAAGGGGAAAAGTGGTTGAACTAGTCACATTCCATACTTGGGAGGTTTAGCTCAGATTTTAGCAAGTTGCAGTAAGCCCTTGCTGCCTCAATTTAGGGTGAGGGAGTTTTAGCAAAAGCAAGTCTCATAGCCTAGGTATAATGCAGGCCAGATTCCCCACGGGAAAACCTCTCCGTGGGCATGCTCCTGCATGCCACTTGCTCCCCACTGGTTTTCCATGTGGAGGACATGTGGAGGATGTGCTACAATTCCACGCCATGAGAAATGGTTCTCTACACTCTCCTACACAAAATTTTAGCATTTTTGAACATTTGGATAATCTTAGTTTAGATGACCTTTCTTCAGAGGGACTTCCAAGCTCCCTTAAAATTGTTTTGGTATATCTGAGTCCACAGTATATTTTACTTTCCTTTTTTAACTCTTCACAATTATGTGTACGTTCACTATCTTCCCCATAAGATGTAGACTACAAGAAAGCAGGAACTATCGTCGTGCTTACCACGATATTTAGATTGTCTAGCATAGTGTGAGCCCTCCCTAAGTGTTTATTGAACGAATAAATTAATCCTACAAAGGCTGTTCAATTCCAAGCCTGGGCTCTTTCCACCATGCCATTCTACTTTCAGATACATTTTGATTTAATTTTCATGTCATGAAATTTCAATATTTGCCCCAGGGTTTCAACAGGAATACCTAATGTTTTCAATATAAGTATTTACATTTTGTTTTCTATTTGGGCAATATCTCAGTTTTTCTTAGTAATAAATTTCTCAGGCTGTTTTTGAAATCCTCAGTAAAAAGATGAGAGAGGAATGAAAGTTTCTGAGTGAAAGTGATTAAAGTACATTTTAAATAGTGCTGGATTATCCTAAGGCAAATTAAAAAATGTGCTTCAGGCAAAAGATTTTGAATAGTGACATTTCTTAAAAAGAAAATAAGTAATCCTGATGGAAAAAAGTCAGAAATGTGTTAAACTTCCTGATACTCATTTTAATTGTGTATTGTTGATTTTATTTTTAATTATATAAGAGGACCCAATAATATCAGGATCACTAAAGAACTCAATTTGCATACCAGTGTTAAACAAAATGTTTGATTTTCTACATATTCTAGACCAAGGATATTTTACTTTTTATAATAATAATGATAATAATAATCAACTAGTATTATATCTCAGATACTACGGTGGGTATGCATTTATAGATAATGCATTTATATGCATTATCTATAATTCACGCTATCATGAAAGTTAGGTGCTAGTCTTCCAGTTTTACAGACGAGAAAAATGAGAGAATGGCCAGGTCATATAGTCAGCCTGCATGCTTTCTGTCAGGTCACACCAGTTCACTCTGCGTGACAGAAGATATGGCTTGTAGTTCATCGTATTCATCATGGTAAGACAATCCCAATGCTGACTATGCAGCAGGATTGCATACATTGCTCCAATCTGCGTAAATTGGCTACTGTGCAAAAGCGAAGTGAAGCCCTAGCAGCTCCATTGAAAATCTATATGTTCCAACAGGGTGCCCGCAGGGAAGCAGCAGATCTCTAATTTGGACCAATCAGCACAACAGAGATGGTGGCAGGGCTGCTTTGAAGAAATAGACAAAGTTTCAGTCATTGTGGTTGACAGAAGAACTGAGATTTGTTGTAGAAACTAAACACTTTTTTTGGAATCAGTCATTGCGTGAACCTGGACTCGGCAGCTAAATTTCCTTTATTCAGGGCCTGGTTATGTTATAAACTGGATAGACAATGTTATTTAGACAGAGACCAGCATTCGGTGTTTATAAAACTGTGGATAAAATTAAAGTAAATAACATATTTCCATAGCAAAACCAGTTCGATCCAATCAAGAAGAAATCGAGTTTACCTGAAAAATTCAGAAGTAGCTAGGGCGAATTGGGAAAAGACTACAGCTGTGCTTTGTGGCAGACATTTCTTGAAGGGGTGGCCTACCTTAATTTTTAAAAATGATTTTTGGCTTCTCTCCTGAGGTAGGCAGAGGTGGCATGGGTCAGCGCCAGCTGTTCTCCTTTGGTGGCACTCATATGTCCTGGATGCCCAGGAGGAATGCTGATGCTAAGCTAGACCTGGTTACAGTGTCAAGGAGGCACTCAGGATACACAGCCACCAACCTGGAGCTGATTTCCAGCTGCCAGTAACAGTCCCTGTCGGTAGAGCACCCCGTTGCTCAGAAAGGAAAACACCATTGTTGGGGGAGGAGCTGATCTTTCCTGGTACCAAAGAGTCACCTTAGCCACCGCAGGAGCTAAATGCCCTAAAGGTTTTCAGAGAGTTTTTAATTTACCACAAAGAGTCACCTCCCTACAAACTGAAACTCTCAAATAGTCTCCACAGACTCTCAGCATTTATAGTCTAAAGGGCCCTTGCCATAGTGGTTTTCTATGTGTTCTTACCAATAACCTCCCAGCTCAGCCCTCAGCAGCTAGGCTGTTGGCTGCTTATCAATGACAGATGTTAAATGATGATATCCAAGCATACTTACTTCATTCTTATGTCAAAGCAACTTTTTTCTGTGCCATAAATTTAAAATAATTTAAAAATCTTTTAAAAAATTTATTGATTGATTTTAGAGAGAGGGAGGTGGGACAAGAGAGGGACAGACAGACACACAGACATCAATCTACTGTTCCACTTATATTGATTTGCTGTTCCACTTATTTATGCATTCATTGGTTGATTCTTGTATGTGCCCTGACCAGGGATTGAACCCACAACTTGGAGTATCTAGATGATGCTAACCAACTAAACTACCAGCCAGGATCATAAATGAGGGGATTAAAACAACTTCATGTAAGTCATAGTTGAACTGAAATCACATTAAACCTGAACACAATGATACTGTACATTGGAGGCTGTTCTATGGACAGTGGGTTAAGAAATAACCATTCTCTCGATGCATCTGAGAGCATATTATTTAGGAGAAAACTAAAAAAAAAACCCTTTAAATCTTGAAAAATAAAAGCATGAAGAAATGATGTATTATTATAAGGGACCCTGTGTCTGGTTTGGGAACTTTCTGAAGTCACAGTAGAAGTATTTGGCTTTCAAAATATCAAAATTATTTGGTTAATCATGATGAGAGCCTTATTTAAAGTGACATGTGGAATGCCTTGCCACATGTCAGTCACATCTGAATTTCTTGCTAATATACAGGGGTAGGCAAAAGTAGGTTTATAGTCATGAGTATGCAGAACAGAGTTTATTCTTGTATTATTCTCTATAAATAATTGTATTATTCTCCCTATGAGTAACTGTAAACCTACTTTTGCCGACCCCTGAATCTTGGCATTTAATAAATAAAATGTTTATTATGATCTTCTATAGGGAAAGGAAATTTTCCTTCTACCCTTCTAGGTTCTTTGGCTGCTTTAATAGTTAAATTGATATAAGACAGACAAGGAGAAAAACAAACAGAAGTTGAGTAACACATACATTTCCTGCACACAAGGGAGAGAGCCAGGGAAACTGAGTAGTAAATCCCCACAGTGGCCAGCCCAAGCTGTCACCTTAAATACTATCTCCAGCTGAAGACAAAGCATCCTGGGGGTGGGGAGGCAGCGATGGGATGTTACTAGGAAACTGGCAGTAAACAAGCATAAGGTTGTTAAGCAGATTTGAATTATTGCCTCTTCCATTAATAAGAGTTTACGGAGAATTTAGAGATATCCTTCTCTTACAGCTACTGCCAGGAGACACACTTACAAATGGAGAATTTCCTTACAAATGTAAATGTTTATTTCTACTCAGTTTTCAGTGCTTTACCTGTGTTTACTGTTTCTTAAAAATGGCCAGTTTCAAATAATCAATATGCCAAAGAAGCATATTCTGGAGTGGTATATTTTGCTCCCCTACAGTCTGAATGCTAATTTTATTTTACACAGCAAAACTCTGAAAAAATATCCTAGAATATACAGAAAACTATATTACAATGTTATTTATGTACCATCAATCTTAGGTTTGACTTCAAAAACACTATTTGAGTAATTTGCATGAAAATAAGATCTTTGTCTTTTAAGACTTCATCTTCTCCTGCTGCTATTTATCTTATCCTGGATTATAACTTTAAGTAAAAGAAAAACAGCAGGGACAGGCCGAACCCTTAAAAATAAAGATCCTGTTTTCAAGCAAATACCTCTGATAATTAAAAAAGAGAAATGGGAAAGTCATACACAAAATCTCCAACCAAATCCATTAGAGTTTTTGAAGAATAGAAAGGCTTTAATGTTTTGATTTAACATCTGAAGTCAGTGGAGTTTTCATGTTACTTTGATCTTTAAAACCCTATGTGGTCTTGGTGTCAGTGACTTTCGATGAAGCCTCTTAGGTTTCTGCAATCCTCTTTCTCGAAAAGGCTGAGGGGAAACTGCACATAATTGTTTTTTTCTCATAGTTTAGTTTGCACACATTCTTAATGTTTAAAGATGGCAATAATGATGTGTGTGGTACACTCTTCAGACTGGCCTTGTTGATCTGACCCCGGGGATATTTGATCTTTTCTTCTGAGGCATTATCTTAATGTATTATCAATACATTAGTATAAGAAAAGCATCATTTTTAGATTAAACTAGTTTTAACTGTGAATTATTCAAATAGAATGTTAAGAAGAAAAAGTATATTAATGAAGGGACTAAAATTGCAGACATTTGGGGGAATGACTACCTTCTACTCTTTTCCTCCTCTGCTCACCACAGATGTGCCACTGTTACTGAACTGAAGGGTCTGTTTGCCTGGACACATCCAAGCTCAGTAAGACAGGAACAGGAGTTTGCAGCACAGAAGATCATGTTTTATTAGTTGAGAAAGTGGCCCACGCCTAGAGGCAGGTGAGCTAACACTCAAAGATCTGGCTCTTCCATAGCTTCCAGGGGGTGGGTTATACATGGGGAAACTCTTTAATCATGGTGACTAAGGGAGTTAGGGCTGTGGCCAGGGCGTGGTCTCCACTGATTGGTCGGTGCTAGGGTAGGGGGTAGTTGGTCAGTGCTTCTGGTCCTGCTGTCAGCAATGGTGTGGCTTCATCTGGCTTCACTGCTTTTCTGGACCCGGAGCTGAAACACAACTGAGGCCTAAATGTTACCTCTGGTTTGACCAAAACTATCTCTGGGGTCAACAGATCAGAGGCTTTGTTCTTAAGATTACTTGATGTTGATCTGAATCTTGTTGCCTTGTGGCTTAATGGATAATAGAATAGTTCTACAAGGGAGAAAAAGGCAGGTGAGTCAGGGTGGTGGATGAGGCCAGTCTGAATCAAAAGGAAAGGAATGAGAAAAGGTCCTATTAAAAATGGAGTTTCTACGTAGTTATATCATGTTCTCTTTCTTGTCATGCTCTCCTATTCCCTTCATATTTAGGGCAAACTGTTTTGCCTAAACTTTTTTATTATTGGCACAACTTTATTTTTTAATTTTTATATACTTTTTATCCTCACCCAGGGATATTTTATTTTCATTGCTTTTAGAGAGAGAGGAAGGGAGAGAGGAAGGGAGAGAGAGAAATATTGGTGGGAGAGAAGCATTGACTGGTTGCCTCCTGTACACACCCTGACCAGGATTTATGAGTTTGGACCATAGGGGTTGTACATGTCAGCAGCAGGACCAGGTATCCAACCCATGACCTTTCCATTACAGGACGACAGTCCAGCCAACTGAGCCACACTGGCCAGGGCAGCACAACTTCAGATAATAATTAGAACTTTAGCAGCCTAACACCTTTTGTGAGCTGACTCCTAAAATAAGAAAATTTTAATTAGTGTGCCTCCTGGTGCCATAGAATTGGCTATAGCCAGTAAGAAAAACATTCCTTTTTATGAAAAGCTTTACCAAATGAGCTACCTGATTAACTACTGGATGTTAACAAAGGCCCATGGTGTGAGACACCCAATTTAAGAACAGTGATAATGAAAAGTGAAGAAAGAAAAGACTGCCTATGTCAACTACAAAAATGAGATAAAAATATTTCTTCCAAGCTTTTATTATCTTATCAACACTTTTTCCTAATTTAAAACTTTCATTGGATTTGAAAAAATAGTGAGAACTGAAGTGAATATGGGATTAAAGATTAATTCTTGGTTGCATGTCTGCAAAAAATTTCCTATAGCAAGTACCTGTTACCTCTTCACCAAATGCATTCTGTGCCAAGTCATAATATGGTTGCTGAATCCCATTTACTCTCATTCCCTGCCGGGCTATTCCATAAGTATGTAAGTCCAAAATAGACATAACAGGTGCTTGCTTATTTCCCTTCTTTTCATTCCTAGTGAAATTCTCTCTTCCAAAATAGTGGGTACATCAGCAAAGTACTACACAGTGGTGTAATGGTTAATTTTATATGTCAACTTGGTTGGGAAATGAGGTGCCCAGATATTTGGTGGAACATTATTCTGAGTATTTCTGTGAGAGTGTTTTGGGTGAGATTACCATTTAAATCAATGCAACTTTTAGTAGAGACGATTGCCCTTCATAACATGGGTAGATCTCATCCAATTAGCTGAAGATGTGAATATATTAGAAAGACTGGCCTCCCCCAACAAGTGATAATTCTCCAGTAGATTGCCCTCATTTGCAATGCCAGCTCTTCCTAGTTCTATGGCAGACCACCTTCAGACTCAAATTGGAAATGTTGGTTCTCCAAGGTCTCCAGCCTGCTGGCCTACTCTGCAGAATTTGGACTTGTAGCCTCCATAATCACAGGAGCCAGTTCTTTATAATACCTCTTTCTCTCTCTCCATATATATATATTTGGTTCCTTATATATAAAGTCTGTCCAGAAAAAGTCCACCCATTGTTAATATAATGAGACTGCTTTGCACAACATTGGTGTAACCTGGCAGCCAAGGAGAGTAGACTGGAACGTGCATGCGTGAACAATGATGACTTCACTGTACTGGTCAGTGGGGGCAGTAGTCCCTGTTGAGTGAGCATGTGTACTGTGTGGTTGTCGCATTCAAAACGACTGAGTGAGTGGAGCAATGAATCTGCATCAAATTTTGAGTTAAACTTGAACATTCCTCCATGGAAACTATTCAGATGAATCAGAAGGCTTTTGGGGATGATGCAATGAGTGCCATGCAAATAAAAGTGTGGTACAAATGCTTCAAAGATGGTCAAGAATCTGTTGAAAGTGACCCACATTCTGGAAGGCCTGCAACAAGCAGTACACCTGAGAATGTTGAATGTGTACAGGCTGCAATCAACAAACATTGGTGACTAACAGTGTGAGAACTAGAATCTGATCTGGGGATTCTAAATACTACTGTGTCTGAGATTTTGAGGCAGGATCTTGGCATGAAATGTGTCGTGGCAAAATTTGTTCTGCTACCAGAGGAGGAGGAACATTGTGCTGCAGTTGGTAGTGACGATTCAAATCAGTACAGATGAACCAGATTTCCTCACAAAGGTTGTAACTTTGAAGGGGACTGACACATCACAGTCTTATGTACAATGTTTCTTGTATTTTGTATCTTCAATAACTATCTCTGTTTTTCATATTACATGGCTGGATACTTTATGGACAGATCTATATGTGGGTTTTATATATATTGGTTCTTTTTTTCTAGAGAACACTAGTACAAGTGGTTTTCATAGAAACTTTAATTATGAGATTGCTCTATTTCCACTTAGCAGTCATCCTTTGTTTAATTTCTTTTAATCTCTGCTGAATATCTTTTATTAAATCTTTCTAAAATATTGATACATGGAGTAAAATATTTACACACTATGCTCAGATGTGCAAAAAATTAGTTTTCTTTTCTTTTTTTTTTAAATAAAGGTCTTCTTGTTAATGAACCACCAGCCCACTAATGGGGATTAGGGTTAAGGAAGCAGAGGTAAAACTTGATGATTAAATTTAATTTGAACTATTCAAATTTGGGGCAGTTTCTTTAATGTTGTCTCTGTTTGTTTGGGGTAATTATGTAATGAAATTTGAGGTTTAACAATCAGTTTTGCTTCTCACTGAAAGTATTATCATGTCCTCACTTCTTCCCCAAGAGAGTCTTTTGATGTAGGAGGAAGCCTGTGGATTGGGTGCACTAGGAAGGAGGTTGTATGATGTCATTTGTGCAATTTGCACCGACCTCTGTGGTAACGTCCACAGTCCATCTTGGCCGCCGGACGTGCTGTTGGAACCCGCTGTAGATCTGCTCCACTTGTGAAAATCATGACCTCTCCTTTCTGAATCGGCAAAGTCCTGGCAAGTCCAGAGTAACATCTCATTTTTGTCCTGGTGGGTACTAAAGATCCCTCTAATTCTGGCTGTGATTTCCATTTACTTTTGGAGTGGTTTTTGATACATGATCATTTTACCTTGCCACAGTGACCACTGCTAGCCCAACCCATTAGCAAACTTGCTAGCCAAGTAACACCTGCTTTCTTCCAGAGTTCCACCTGGGGTACGTGGGATTTCAGATACCTTTCCTACCACACAGGAACCTAGCGAGGTTTTGGAATGCTAACTCCAACCCACCTTCTGCCTAAATGTGACATACCATGACCTTTATATTACCATTGCATGCTGGCCTGGAGCACTGTTCCAAGGTGTGTTCTGTATGAGGTGGGAGCTGGGTACAAGAGCCCTCGAATCAGCAGTTCAGTGAGGTCTCCGGCTTCTTAACACAAGCAAGGAATGAAGGGATGATGAACATACTCCTTTTAGTCAGACCTTCTCATCTTCTCCAAATACCTCTGCCTTTTAGATTTTCCCCTTACTCCGCTGAGAACTTCTCTTCTATGTAATTTTACCTATACTATATGCTGAATTTAGGTAAATGGTACTCATATTTTTTCCGGGTAATAAACTTCATAGTGTAACCTTAGTGGCAGAAAGAGTTATAAGAGGAAAAATGGATTAATAAGAAAATACATTGGCTTAATATTTTTAAAACATGGTTCCTGTTACATTCTGATAGTTACAACGTTGCCCTTGATCACTTGGTCATTGTATTATGTTGCTACATTTGTACTTCATGAGTCTACTAACAGGAATTGAATTCTTACTTCTTTAGGTTTTACTGAGAGTTGAATCTAAATAAATAAAAACTAGTCAATATTCTATACATTCTACAACTTGAAATACAAAGATTTGGGGTTCTGTGAAAGGTGGTAGTAAGTCTTTTTTAAAAATACAAAACTTTGCAAACTTTTCTTTACGTATGTGATTCTGTAACAAAATGCTACCTTCAAAATGATTAAATGGTCCACACTATTTCAAGGTAGTGTTATGATTAACCGCAATTATCAAATTATGTCAATGGCTCTTAGCTTTGAGCTGAGTATTATTGTACAGTCTGCTAATTGCTATCACTACATTCTGTGCTTGACATATAATGATGATTTACTTAGTATTGTTAAGTGTCTCAGAAATTGAAGTAGGTTCTTCCACGACAGGCTATTTTAGAATTTTTGCAACATGCATTAAATAGGGTTTTTGATGTGAATGAACTTTTCCTTGGGGAATACTTTGACCTAAACTTCAGGGGCTGGTGGAAAAAAAAAAACAACTGAGAAAGAACACCTAAATTTTATAGTCAGCATTTAATGTTCTTTATTCAAGGAAGCATAGGAACTCAGTCCTGCACAGACCTTAGGGGTTCTAGCCTGGAGGTTTGGGTGTTGCAAGAGTATAGTATGGCCCACATCTGAAGTGAGGTGGATGGCACAATCCAGGTGTGGGCAGCAAGAGCAAAAGAATCAAGGTGGTATGGGAATCTCTGTCTTAGATAGAAGATTATTGAGTGCTAGACAAGATGTAATGGTTTGATCAATTACATTGGGGTCAGAGAGGGCTATAATTCTAGTGGGGGACAAGATAATCTGTTGCTAGTTTTCCACCAAAGCTGAGAAAATATGGCAAGGACTAAAGGAGAGCTGTGGCTTGAGGGAAGGGAGTGATTAGAACACACTTCCACAGTGTGGTTCCAGCTTTGGCAAATGATTAATTCTACAGTCCACCTGCTAGCATGTCATCTGTGGTCCACTGGATCTGAAACAAATGTTGTTAAGCATGAAACTTGAAGATATACTCATGCATGTCTTAGAAAGACTAATGACTATCAGAGAAGAATGGATGTTTAAAATATAGACATTCTCCTAGTTCATCTAATTCTCATTAAAAAGTTGATCTTCTTTGTCATCCTTAAAATACATGAAAATCATGCTGGACACCCCTGAGTTATTCTGTTATTTATTCATCCAACAAATGATTATTTGGCTCCTACAAGGTTCTAGGCACTGGGGATATGAGACTAAAACAAAACAAGCAGAGTCCATGCCCTTCGCTGAGCAACCTTTCTAGTGATGGGGTAGAAACAATAGGCATGTATATAAACAAAAATCAAGGCAATTAGAAGGTATAACAGATTCTGTGAATGAAATAAGCTAGGTAATGTGACAGAGTGGCCAGGTGGAGAGCACTCTAAGTAGGGTCACCTGGGAAGGCCTCTGTGTGGAAGCAACTATTTTTTTTCCAGTTTTATTGAGAAATAATTGAAATACCTCACTGTAAAAGCTTAAGGGGTAGGGCATGAGGGCTTTGATTTATCTATATTGTGAAAGGATTACCATAATAGGTTTAATATTCATCATTTCATATACATACAATAAAAAGAAAATTTAAAAGAGATTTCTCTGTGTGAAGAGGGGAGGGGAGAGAGGGATAATGGGGGAGAATAGGAGGAGGGTCATCAAGGAACATGTATAAAGGACCATGGACAAAGCCAGACGGGGTAGGATCAGGGTGGGAGGCAGAGATGTGTCGGTTGGGAGGGGAGTGGAGGGTGGAAAATGGAGACCACTGCACTTGAACAACAATAAAAAAACTGCTCTTACAACAAACTTTCTATATGTCCTCCAGCAGTGTTAACTACAGTCATCATGTTGTGCGTTACGCTCCTAGAACTTATTTATCTTATAACTGAAAGTCTGTGCCTTTTAAACTCCCCTCCCCCAGTGTCTCCTGTGGTCTCTTTTTCTGTGAGTTTGGAGGGTGTTTGTTGTTGTTTTATACTTTTTTAGAATCCACATATGAGATACAGTATTTGTCTCCATCTGTTATTTCCCTTAGCATAATGCCTTCAAGGTCCATCCACGTTGTCACAAGTGGCAGGAATTAAGAGGCAATTATTGGGAAAGGAGTGAATGATAAGCAGAAATAAGCCATGGCAAGATCAGAGAGACATCACGGGTAAAGCACTCAAGGCAGGAAAATATTGGATCAGCTGAGTGATACTGAGAAGGCCTGTGAGGCCAGACAATATGGAGGGGGGGAGAAGGTCCATTATGGAATAGATAGGAGGGAGATCATAGAGCTTAGAAGGCTGTGGCAAGGAATTGAAACTGCATTCTAAGTACCAAGAGAAGCCACTGGAAGGTTTGAAGCAGTAATGTGTCAGTTAGAATAACTTTTTTAAATCACTCTTTTTTGGCTGATGATGCTAAAGCAGGGAGATGGTCTGCCGTGTTTCTCCACTGTCAAGGTGCCACCTCCCCTTTCCATGCAGCAGTCTTTGTGAACAGCTCACGAAGTTCAACCCCACTCCAGTGGAGGGAAATTAAACTTCACTTCCTGGAAGGGTTATTTACATATATTTGGGCATCGCTGTATGTATGTTATGTACTCAATCCTCATTCCAGCTATGGGCTACGTGAGTTGCTATCATGATGCTGAATTTACAGATGAGAACACTGAGGCATACAGAGGCCATGTAACTTCAAAGGAATTCAGACCCCATGGTTCCCTATTCTATACCGTTAGGAGTAAGAATAGAGAAATAATTCTATTTCTTGGTGTTTCTTGAAATTTTTAAATACCTGACTACTATCTCTGTTTGATAATCAATCATGTTTCCTAAGGTTAAAGAAACCTTTAATGTATATTTGATCACTTACTAACGTGGAGTTAGAAGAAAATACAGAAGGAGTGTGCATTTTCCATTTGCAGCTGTTATTGTATCCATTCTATTAGAATTATTCTCAGTTTTAATGTAACTCATGTTTAATCAAACTTATTTATAAGTTAGTATGGTATTGTATATCATAATATTTTTGAATAAGATGATAACCCATAAATATGGCTCATTCTACTTTGTTTACTATTTTTACATTATGTATTTGGAGATTACTTGTAATCTAGAGGAGAATGTTCCTATGGCATTCTAAAAGCATAAAATCATTGTTAGTAAAAAGTATAGTTATGCTAAGTGAAATAAGCCAGTCAGAGAAAGACAAATACCATAGAATTTTACTTATATGTGAAATCTAATGAATAAAATAAACCAATAAACAAAATAGAAACAGATTCAGATACAGAAAACAGATTGACAGCTATCAGAGGGGAGGGGGGTGGGGGCTGGGTGGAAAAAGGTGATGGGATTAAGCAAAAAAACAAAACAGAGATGCAAACAACTGTATGGTAATTACCAGAAAGAAAGAGGTTTGGGGGAAGCAGAAAACATAAAGGGGGGGTAAATGGTGATGGAAGGAGATTTGACTTGGGGCCGTGAACAAACAATATAATTTTTGGTGATGTATTATAGAACCATATACCTGAAACCTATATAATTTTATTAACCAGTGCCACCCCAATAAAGTCAATAAAAAATAAATCCCAAACAACATACTTTTCCCCTAAGGCTGTCATTTTGTTATTATTTTTTATTTTTATTGACTTTACTGGAGTAACTTTGGTTAATAAAATTATATAGGTTTCAGGTGTACAATTCTGTAATACATCATCTGTATATTGTATTGTGTGTTCACCACCCCCAGGCCAAGTGTCATGAGTTTTCTTTTTAAGGTGATGAAAATGTTTTAAAAATTGACACAGCGACAGTTGCACTACTCTTGAATTGTGTGCTTTAAATGGATGAATTGAATGGTATGTGAATTATATCTCAATAAAGGTGTTAAAAAAGAATATTGTTTAATCCTATCACAGTGTATAAGATATTTTTTGCCCTAGAGTAGCATGCTCTAAGGAAGAATGTCTATTCCAGCTTGCTAGATTGTACCTTCTCCTTGCCATCAGTAGGCAGCATCAGCCCTGGGGACTCTCAGGATGGTTACAGCTACTGGTGAATGGGTTCTAATGTGCCAGGCTCTGTGCAGAGCATTTTATATGCATCACTCCATTTCATTCGCTAAGACATACAGGTGTTAGTGTCTCTGTTTAACAGATGAGGAAACTGAAGCTGGAAAGGGTTAAGTAATTTAACTTCCTTCACACAGCTGGTAAATAGTGCAGCCAGAAGTGAACCAGGTTGGCCTGATTTTAAATACTGTTGTGCTTGAAACTTCTGTCCTCTCCTGTGGTCCCCTCTTGTGATGTTCCCTTGCATTGAGCTGGGACATAAAACTGTATTCTCCTCCTGACCTCCTTCCTCCTCCTTTTCCTTCTTTATTTCAGGCTGAAAACTAAAAGAGAATGAAGAATTTTGGTAAAAAGTAGAAAACAGAATACATAATTCAGGAGTAATGGCAGTTTAATTAAATTCTGGCTCCTTTCTGCAAGTTTTATAGAGGCAAAAGATATGGTCTTGGACTTTAGTGTGCTATAAAATCTTGATTCTAATTTGTAAGAATAGGCTTTCCTTTTAAGGTTGCCATCTGTCTGGAACTGGTTCCGAGTAGCCATAGATCACGAGGTTATAGTGGGACATTCTGGAACGGGAACCAGAGCAGGGGGGTAATTGTCACCTGGTTTGTGGGCAGGCAGACTGTCCATTTTTTTCTGGGAATATTGTCTTCCTTAATGTCTATGAAGGTACCATGGCATTTCTGTCACTTGAGTCTTATCATATTAATAAAACAATACATTAAATTTTCAGTAAGTGCCTCCTATGTACAGAGCACTGTTGTATAGTATTTGGGTCAATGAGTAATTGGGGGTCTTTGCTTCAAATTTTATCAGCTTCTTTACTGTCACATAAATAAATATATAATCTAAGTAAAAAAATGTAGTGCTTTGGAAATGAAACTCAGGGACAAATTAGTTCATTCCTGCCTTTTTCTCAAGAGAAGGCACTGCTGATTCCTTCCTGTCAGGGACTTTGGAGCTACCACTGCTGTGGTGGGTATTTTGGGAGTACCCGAAATGTGTAAAGTATGGTCCTTCCCCACCATGAGCTTGTATCCAAGTGGGAAGGAAGCAAGGTGGTGTGCTGAGTGCCGGGGCATAGACGGGACTTGGGATATGGGGCTGGGCAGCTGGGGGACATACTGGTCACCCTGGAGTAAGGAGAGCTGGCCCCCTCTGGACTCTCCTGTCATGTTGCTCTCCTCGCCCAGGCTTGGCACCTGTGGCCCTGGACAGAGAGGCTGCTCCCAGCCTGGGGCAGGGAATGTTAGGGAGCCAGGCTGGGTCAGTGTTACAACCTGCAGTTGCCTCTCTGTGCTCCCTGAGCTCCAACACTTTGAAGCGGGGAAGAGGGGGAGCTGCAGTGAGGGTGAAGCAGAGCAGAATTTGTTATCCCCAATATGTCTTCTTTGCATACTGATTATTTTAGGTGGGTTATTTTTAAGGAACAGCAGACATGGGAAAAGCTCTGATGACTGTGGCATGTACATTTACAAGGGAAATCTTCTGTTTTGAGGGTGTCTCCCTCTCGATACCAGGAAGCGAAGGGTGGCTAAATCTCTAGAAGGCACCTACTTAAATCTGCATAATAACCTTACTCTTTTTTACTGTGTTTATCTCAATAATCTCCCATAACAGCCCCCTCCCCACTTACTTCTTTTAGCTGTAAATGTTATTTCAGGTGATGACTTGGCCCATTTTGGGGAGTTAGTTCTGGGTATATCCCATGTACACAAGAGGTATCCATGTTATTAAACATTTGTTTTTCTCCTGTTAATCTCCCTTTTATCACAGGGAGGGTCTTGGCCAAGAACCTGGAAGGGTAAAGGGAAAATTATTCTTCCTTCCCTACAAGGGCAACATCTGTTGCCAACACCCCTCCTGGCCAAGCTCCACAGTGTCCAGGGAAGTTGGGGATGGAGGTGGCCAGCGGCACGGGGGAATTTCTGGGATGAGTATACAGAGGCCCAAGTCACCACGGGGGCTTCCGGCACCAAGGAGAAATGAGCTCTCTCTTCCACTAACTAGCTGGAGGGCAGGATGGTGCGGACTCTGTCCCTGTCTCAAGAGGAGCCCTGGTGGAAAAATAAAAGTAGTGTCACAAAGCCAAGTGTGACAAGGTGAATATGAGTTCTAGAAGCATTAACAAGAAGATCAGAAGTCAAGCACTAGCCTCTGGCTTTCAAGACCTAGATTCCAGTCCTGGTTCCACCCTTTGCTGTCTGTGTCCTAGGCTTCACCTTTCTTATCTATGAAATGAGGGAAGAAGAGTACCCATCTCATACGATATCGTGAAGAGTCAATATGTTAATGCACCTACAATGACAACTTTCAACCATGTGTTACCTACTGTTGTTACTTCCAGAAGGAGTGGCAATCTCACCTTGAAGTGCTTAGGGGAGCTGCTAAGAAAAAGGGAATTGGAACTGGGTTTGCACAAAAGGTTAAGATTTGAATGAAAAGAACTTCTTAAATCAAGGGACTCAAATACTGTGTGTGAAAAAATACATGGTGTGTGTTGTTTGGCCGCAATGAATTTTTTCTCTTCTGTCTCATCCAATCAGGGTCCCAGGTAAAAGCTATTAGCACCTACTATCAATTTCTAATGATGGGAAAGAGAGAATCATTGCAGCTAAGCATTTTCACAATGGTTTCTAATGATAGTGTTATTAAAGGCGGAAGGCAACATGGAGTGTTTACAATGGGTTAGACCGTGTTCCATAAGCTTTACTTACATTTATGATCTCGACTTTTCTCAACAGTCTCAAAAAGTATTGTATTTTGTTTTTTTAACAGGTAGTTAATTGAAAGGCACAGGGAGGTTGGGGATCTTGTCTATGGTGATTCTTCTATTAGGAAGTGGTGGAGAAAGAATCTGAAAGAAGAAGTGGGGCTCCAGAGCCTCTATTGAATTTAACTCATTAATAAGGGGAGGAGATAGACCTTCTATTATGTAGACTGCTGAGATGTTATGAGGCACACACGATTTTGGTATTCTTAAAATCACATCATTTAGGCTGCTGTCTGCTGTGCCCCTGGGTGTTGAAAGCTGGGAAACAGAACAGACTAACCAATCTGATGATTCCAAGTCATTACATCAAATGTATATAGCTATCAAATTAGTAAATCCAGGAGTAATTTCTGTACATTCTTAAAAGTATTTTAATATATAGCAGTAGGATTAAAAATATTAGTTTTTTTGGTCATATTCCATTTTACACACATTACGTTTTGTTTTGGGTGGCAAATTATGCTGAGACTAAAATTGTCTTTGCCAATAACATTTAGCATAGGGTCACTGTGGCAATTGTAATGATTTCACAGCCGATAGAATACAGAATAATGTCTCTTAATAAGCCAAGAAAGAACACACTTTGAATGAATTTACAGGTAAAAGGAGTTTAAGGAAAATGAAGCCTACATTTAATTTGAGGTGTACCTCCTTATGATTTGGTTCTTGAGAGAGTTGGCTTACCCAGCTGAGTGGACACCCAGTTGTCAGCACAAAAGTGCAAGCTCCTTGTTGCTAGAGCATGTTGCTAGGGAACAAAGGTGCCAATGTTGGCAGGCAAGATAATTTCCTTTATGGGGCCACTGCATGGTTTTCATCACTGCCAGTAGGTAGAGTGGCCTTACCCAGGCAGAAGCTGATACCCTAAGGTCTTGGGAGAGCTATTTAGGTCAGAAAAGAGTCACTTGCCCAGACCGAACACTCTAGTCTAAATGCCCCCTAGTCATACTTGTTTTTTCACGTGGTCTTTTTGATAAGCCCTCAGTGGGGCCCCTTAGCGCCTGGGCTGCTGAGAGCTTATCGGCAGCCACAGATGTTGTTCATGACATCCTGACATAGTGACTTTGCTCATATAAAAAAAAACTTTACTTCCAAAAAAACAGCTTCATTTTTGTCATAAAAAAGTGGATTTGAAATCATACCAAACCAATGCAGATGCTCACTTCTGTACATATACACATTTTCAAAGTTGGCTTTGGGCTGTACATTTTACTGGCTGGTGGGGTACTACACCTAGTCTGGAGATAGCAGCATGAGCTAAGATACCTCAGGAGGACCTTTCCAGAACTCTGATTCTTGGGTTATATAGCAAGCTGAGACAGTGAGGAGAGGTAACTCTTGGAATAGCATCACACTCTGTTTGTCATTTCATGTTCTTGACCTAGAAAAAAGAAGCTATTTGGATGCAGTGGCTGGAGCTTTCACTAAGTAAACAAATAAAATTAATGGAGCATAGTGTGTGGCTCTGTTTGTGTGTGTCTTTCTATCACAATGTCATATGTCATGAATGATACAGGGAGTTCTAGGGAAGATGAGGTGAATAGCAAAACAATGTGTAATGTGAAATGTAGATTTATTCATCACTCAATACTTTTGACCAGATAGAAACTATGATAGCCCCTTAGGAGTTTATAATAATGATACTAGATTGCAAAGATTACCTTTTTGAATAAATAAAATGCTGTCATTATTCCCCAAATGTGACTTTTATTTATTCCTTATTGTATGGCTATTAGTATGCACTGTAAAAAGTTAGAAGGTAGACATGTGGCTAAAATGAAGACACTTTAGAAAATGCAAATAAATTTGCACCTTTTCTCATAGTTTATTCACATTATTTTAATTCTGTTGAATTTTATTACCAGTTATTTTAAGTATGCTTCTTTGCATTTACTAAAAGGTCTAGGATAGCATTGCTTCTTGATGCTGATCGTCAGAATCACACAGAAAGATATTTGTGTAGAGTTTTGGAACTATCCCTTGTCATTCTAACTCAGTTAACTTTGTGTCGGAGTCAGAAATCTCAATCTAGATTATTTTATATTATTACAAAATAGCACTTCTAAATTATTGCTTCCATAAGTGATTATAAAAGGGTTTCATAACCGTCACCTTCCGAAAGCCCACTAGCACACTTAGTGGGAAGGAAGCATAATATTTAGCAAGGGTCAACTGCATACAAACAAATTCACTCACTTTAAGAAACATTTAACCAGTGGTCAAAGAGGTTAATGTAAGCGACATATGTTCACATTGCCGGCAGATGGAGTCAGGATTCTGACACTTCCCATCACGTAGGTTACTTTTCTGAAGCTACGGTTTTGGGCTCCCAGAGGATAATAATTAATTGGATAAACACTTTCCCTTTCAAGCATTTGCTTCCATGTTTTCCATGTAGTGACAAAGTGAGTATCTTTTTGCATCACTAGAACTCAGTGGTTAAATAGGATATTTGTTAGACCCTTAACAGATGGCAAATATTTCAATGATCAGTAATTATAGACCCTTTTGATAAAGCAATCTAAAATAAAAGATCAATATTTTAGGGTAGTAGTAAAAAATAATTAATTTTTGTTTCTTGTTTATTTTGAAATCTTAACTAAGAGCTTCTAGATGTTTCTGTTCTGTAATTTTCTGGTATATAAAATAAGTGATATTTTATTACATTAATAAACTGAGCCACATATCCAAATTTACATTATAATTATATTACTAGGATATATGCTACTAGAATTTTCAAATTTTATGATATCTAAATTTACTGTTAAATACTCTGGCAATAGTTTTATAAAAACTGTGATTTTGCTGTCATTTAGATTTATTTTAGTCCTATGACATTTCACAAGTTTAAACAAACTTATCCTTTAAATGCAAAGCACTATCAGGTTTGGGAGTGTTACTGTTGTTGAGGTGACATTCTCTAGGAGGATATAAATAAACTTTGGATTTGGAAGAAGATGGGTTTGAACTTTCAGGAACGAGCCCCGGTGAAACCCTCTGATCCTGACTGCGCAGGCCGCGTCTCCTCCCGTGCCCACCGCGTGTACAGGAATAAAGGCCAAACCTGCACGTATGGTTTTGAAATTCCTTTATGACGTGCACTACCTTTTCTTTCTCGAACTGTGGATTTTCCTTTTATCCTCATGGCCTAATTGAACTTTCATTGTTCAGATTTAAACAGTTTTAATATTTACACATATATATGTAATTATGTGGGTGATAAGTATCAGAACAACTTAAATAAGACAAAAGTACAAGGTGAAAGCCTGCCTGTGTCCCTTTAAACTCACTTTCTTCCTAAGTGTCCCATTCCTAAACTTTGTATATATGATGTTAAGCCTTTTTCTATGTACGCACTTGCATATTTTTGGTCTTCTTCTTTACATATATGAGAACATTTTATTCAAACTTTTGGTCCTGCTTTTTAAAAAATTTTTGGAAATCATTACAAATCCCTAATATTGATAAATTTCATTCTTTGGTCATATTATGAAAAATGTTACAATAGATATCCCTATACACATATTGGTGAACATGGGCCATACTTTTTGTAAGATATATTCTTAGTAGTGAAACTATTGAGCCAAAAGAAAGGCACATTATAAAAGTTAAAAATATTGGCAGATTGCTTTCTTTTAATTACATCTATAGTGTATAGGATTTCCTGCATACTCCCATTCCAAAACAAAATTTATCTTTAAAAATTTTGCAATTAAATGCCCAAAAGGTAGGTATCTTTGAATTCCTTTGATTACTAAAATGTTAAATATATTTATATATTTTATATTACAGGTTATTTGCATTTCTTTTTCTGATAATTCTTTGGAAACTTTTGTCCATTTAAAAAAAAAATGGATTTGTAAGAGCCCTTCACATATAGTGGAAATTTCCCATTTACCTGTTATACAAACTATTTATATGTGGAAATATTTTCCCCAAATTTGTTGCTGGTATTTTAACTTTGCTATACCATTCATTGAAAAGAAATTTTAAATTTGTATATAATGAAATCATTTAATTTTCCTTATGACTACTGAGAATTGCTTAGAAAGGATCTTTCAAACTAGAATTATATTTAAAAATAGTTTCCTGTATCACTTCCTAATTTTTTTGTATTTGTTTTTAATATTTAGATGTTTAGATTCACCTGAAATTTATTTTTGAGAATTATAGAAAATAAAATCTAAATGTTTTCCTGAAGTACAACTTTTATCTTCAACATTTCTTATTTAACACCTCTGCTTTAAAAAATACTAACGTACAGATGTTTTCATGTTTATTTATCTTCACTTACATATACTATATATTTTGACATAAACTATACATGAATGTAAGCCAGTTGCAGGTATATGGCTTCATATATATATATATATATATATATATATATATATATTACCTCCTTACATTCATGTATATGTGTATATATACATATATTTGTGCATTTTTATTTCATTGATGTACATTATATTTTCTAGGCTGGTAACACATTAATGTATTCTATAATATATTTTGATATATTAAAGGGCAAATCCCTATTCATGATCCCTTTTCTTACATTTTTTTGGTGTATTCTTGTACATTTAATTTTCCAGATGAACTTCAGAATCACCTTAAGATTCATATAAAAATCCAATTGAGATTTTGATTGTGTTTGCATTGAATTTATAGGTCATTTTGAGGAGGATTTACATTTTTATAATAGTGAGTCTAGCCAACCAAAAAATTAGCATGATTCTCTACTGATTCACACATTCATTTATGCCCTTCATTAACTAAAGTGTGCTTTACATGGGTTTTTAACATTTCTTACTATCTTTATTCTGCGGTATATCATCTAGGACTAGGTTTGACTGAAAAGTAAAAGAATCTCAAAGTAACAGTAGCTTAAATAGGAAAGAAATTAATTTCTCTTCTACATGAAAGTAGCTCACTAAGGGGTAGTATGCCAGTTCTGCTGCCTCGTCTTCAGGGCCCAGGTTCCTTCTGCATTACCTGTCATCTTTAAAAATGTCACTTCTCGCCCTCATGATTCATGATAATTGCAAGCATGGCAGCCTACATATCTGCATCCCAGAGAAAAAGACTGAAGAAAAGATACACAAGAAGAAGGCAAGGACAACAGTCAAGTGTCTTACAAGGGAGACTTCTGGAAACTGAGACAGAATAACTCCACTTATATCCCACTTATATACCATTGGCCAGAAAGAGATATTACATGGCCACCCCTTAGTGTCAGGAGAGCCTGAGAAATATTTTCTTTATTCCGGGATACTATGAGTCAGTAAAAACACCCAACATTCTATCAGTATGGAAGAAGGGAAAAATGGAAATTGGGGGGCAAGTAGCAGACTCCACTGCAGTAAATACATTTCAATTGTTTTTGCTATTATAAACACATGTTATTCTGCACACATTATTTCTTTCACATACCGTTTCTTATATAGACAGAGTAAAATCCAGTTATAATTTAAGAAATAGCATTTAAAAAATTCTTTCTGATGAAATATAGAATTGTGTCATTGTGTAGTTAATCAATGACCAAGGTGAGACTATGTGGCAGCTCGATGGAGTTCTAGGGTCAGATCATGTGGTCCAAATTCAACTTGTTGCTGCCTGGGGACAGCTCTGCATTCTGTGCCTGTATTTGCCAGGAGTTCTGTGACAATTTAGAGACTAGTCAGGTCATAGCCTACCCCTCCCTTTTGTTGATCCCATGAGGCAAGATCAGTCCAGCAGAATTCTGGGAAACACAGAAATCCACCCCTGTCCTTTCCTGCAGCCACCTGTCGTTCCCTGTCTGGCATCATTTTCTTTCCATATACCTTTCATCCGAACTATCTTTCTCTTAGAACTGGGGCTCAGAGGGAGGGGGTATTATTTGCATTATGTACAAAGCCCCACCAGTGGGAGGTACATTATAGCAGAGGTTTTTGGTAACACATGCATGTTGTAACAAAAGTAATGCCAAAGATAAATGTAAAAAGTAAACAAAAATCCCATGTAACTAACTCCATATGTTGAAAGTAGAATATATTTTTCTTCCCTCTCTCCCTTTTCTTCTTTTTTCTTTTTCTGTGAACTCACAAGATGGCTGTGGGGTGGGGGTAGGTTAATTTGCATAGCTTTGCTGCCAAGCCACTCTGCCACTTATAATGTTCTGACCCTTCCATATCACTCATCTCAACTACTGGGCTGGTAGGAATTAGACTCTACAAACAGGTTGTCTACAAGGGAGATGTCCCCAGGTGAATGTTTATAATATTTTTCCTAGTAAACCAACTTTTTGATTTTTTTCTGGAAAAAATCAAACCAAGTCAAAATAAAAACAACAATCTGTTTTCCCTATAGGCTGATAAAATGGCTCAAACTGTGTTAGAATTGAAATAAAAATAAATCACCTCTGGACACCTTCAGGACTTGCAAAAGCTAAACTAATAACTACAGAAAAAAGGTATGAAATGGGAGATTAAACATTCAATTATACTTTGATGTGTTAATACTTTTGCCTGGAGTTAGACAAAACCAATGCCTCACACATTCTGCACAGATATCGGCACCTAAGGTGGTGTGTCTGAGTGGTCAGGATGCTGGGCTCAGCAGTCAGGCGGAACTGGTTTGTGAGCTTACCTTTCCCCACTCAAACAATCTTGACTGCTTTACTTGTTCCTGCTAAGACTCAGCTTCTCATCTTTTGATTGAGGGTAATAACAACACTTCTTACTTGGTAAACCTATTCACATAAAGCAAACAAGTTAAATATTTCAATTCCATTTTAGTTTGACAATATTTTGTTGTAAAACTTGAAAAGAAGAACTCCATCTTAAAATAATAGGTGAAGCACTCTCATTTCCTTATCATGCAGTTTATAGAGAAATGTGTATACATACTTTCTTCATTTGCTTGTCTTCCACTTGCAACTCCCTGCAATCAATTTTTACCCTTGTCAGTCACTGACTCTTCTTACAAGGGCCCCATGTTTGCCATGGAAACATCCTAGTCTTTATTTTTCCATGACCAGTGTAAAGCATTTAACAAAAATGTGCACTTCATAAAATTATCTTTTCCTTGATATTTATGATCCAGTTTCACCCATCTCTTGCAGTATATTCCTTCCTTCTCTTTGCCCTTTAAACACCAGTGCTTCTAGGTTCTACTCTGTTGTTGGAACTCTTTACTTTTCATTTCCCACAGTTTTTCTTGACAATGTTATCTGTCCTCCTCCGTAGTTTTTATATCACCAGCAAGTTGTTTACTCTGAGATCTACATCTTTAGTCTTCTATCTCAAATTTAAATCTTGCATACTTATCAGTCATCCGGGCATCTCCTCGAAGTTCCTGGCACCTAACACTAATTTTATTCTTTTCCCCCAAACTTGGTGTCCTCCCATCCCCTCTTTGTGCCAGTGTGAATTTATCCTGTCATACAAGATTGAACTTCAGAGTCATCTTTGACTTTTCCTCTTTACTACCTTAAACACCCAGTTAGTTACCAAGACCTGTTGATAAATAGCAGCTTTAGATAACTAGGAAAATAGCTTTAGTCTCTCACTTCTCCAATCCAAATAATATAATATTGCCATCAGAGCCCTCATTGTAAAATCCAAATTTATTCATCCTACTTAAGTCCCTTTGGTGATTTTTCACCCTCCCCCAGATACTTTAGAAATCTTTTTGGCTTGGTGGAGGAAACATCCTTCACAACATGGATTCATGGTACACTTCAGCCTGGTTTACAGCTGCTTTCACTGCAATTAATATTATTACCCAGAACTGTCTGCATCTCCTGGATAGACCATGTAGTACCATACCTCATTTCCTTGCACTTGCTAATCCATTTACATGGGCGTTTTTCCTCACTTCCATCTGGTTATGGAATAGATAAAGGAACAAAACATTCTTTACGACACAGCTCACATGTTATTTGCTTTCTGAAGTTATCCTCGAGAGTCTCAATTTTTCCTCTTAGTCTTTTATAAGTACTTTTATATAGAACTTATCACATTGAATTATAATTATTTTTTCAATAACAGGTAACTTCAACTGTCTGGTCCCTAGCACAAACCTTAAGCCTTGGTATGGTATATATACATATATACCAATCACATGTTTTATGAGTAAATGGTGATCACACTTGCTTTTCATATGCCTGACAGTCATATTCTTTGTCATACTTTTACACAAATTTTCAAGCTAAGATAAAAATGTATGACTTTGTAATAGAAATATGAATGTTTCTTTTTTAGTATTTTTTTAAAGAAAATGTGCTTGTAAGATTGACATTAATAAGACAAGTGCTGAAGACTTCATTATTTCTTCTTTTTCTTACCCCCAAGCCAGTTACTGAATTCCTAGGTTACTGATTATAATACTCCTGGCAATGGTGATTTTCATCTTGTTGAATGTGAATTATGTATTCAGGTCTCTAGCCAAATCAGGGTTCTTTTTATCTGATTTAAATTTTCACATCATGAATAACTGTCAGTTTGCATTTTCACTGTGTTTAGTAAAGACTCTTCGGCGACTCCGTACATGGTCTTGTTTGTGTACCTTACTGAAAATGAAATGCATTAGTTATTTAGAAAACTTTAGAGTGATCGGTGAGCTTTAAAAACCTAAAAACAAAACAAATATAGGCTTTTTAATGATGATTATTTAATTGTATTTAAAATCCCTTTAAAAAAGTATGCCTTTCTCTAGATTATTAAACAGAGCAGGGAATTAAATAGAAAATTCCAGTTAAAACTGGCATTTGTTAAAGGTAGGAAATCCAGTGATTTTGTTTATTTGTATTTCATCCTTTGAACAGTCACATACTATTTCATTAAATAGATAGATTATAATTTAACTAGATCTTGACTGAAGAACATTTGTATTGCCTCTAGTTTTTACCACTATCAGCAATGCTAATGTAAGCACTGCTTAACAAAAATATTTCTCCAACTTTCAGATTTTCCCCAGACTGATAAAGGGGAGAGGGTATTTCAGAGTAGTTTTAAATTTTTATTTCCATTATCAATGCTCAAGATCAACTGAACAGCTTATTATATGTTGAACAGCCACTTACATTTCTCTTTCTATGAATTGTCTGTTCATATATCCTGCACATTTTTCTGATTGTTGTTTTTTTCTTTCTGCTTTAAAATACTATTTAAATATTGGGGTTTTAATACTTTATCAATGATAAAGTATCATATAAGTGGACAATATGATATATAGGTTGAAAAATATATAAAGTAAAAATGTTTTTCTGTTTTTTTTATTTTTATGCCAATAATGATTTTATAAAAAATTTTCATACATAAGAAAAAATTCAAATGTACTAATTTAAATTTAACATTATATTTAGTCCAAATTATCAGTCATTCTCTGTTGCATCTTGATTTTGAGTATAATTAGAAGAGTTTTTCCCAGCCCCAAGTTAAGGAATAATTTAGTCGCTTTCTTTTAATATTTGAATAATTTTATTTTTTACATTTAAATATTTGACCTATTTAGAATCCATCATAGCATATAAGGACAAAGTCAATTTCACATTCTATTATTTTACTCTCTAGTTTTTTCAACACAATTTACTAAAATGTCTATATTTTCCTCAGTGATTTAAAATATAGTCTTTACCATGTGCTAAGTTTTTATATGACATTAGTTCTATTTCGGTGTTTTTCATTTAATTTCATTAGTCTGCCAGTTTATTTGTGCTCTAAAGTCATACTGTTTTAATCACAGAAGGTATATAATATGTTTCCAACCCCCAATTGCTTTTATTTTTAGTATTTTCTTGGCTATCCTTGCTTGTTATTTTTTTCATATAAACTTTATATTCTACTTGTCTGATGACAGTATAAAAAAGAGTATTAATTGTGTTTTTATTATAAACATTTTATATTTATCAGCTAAATTATTTCTGTATGCTCTTGAATTTACTCCTTCAAAGCCAACCACCCTGCTGTTGTCAAAGTCAACACCGCCATGTTTCAAAATCCGATGACCAATTCTCAGTTCTGCTTTTACTGGACATGTACATCATAGTCGACACAGCAAATCATTTCCTCTTCTTTGGAACACTTCTTTACTTGGTTTTCAGGACACCAGATTCCTAGTTTTTCTTCTAACTTAGTGGAAGCTTCTTCTCACTGTCCACTCCTGGTTTCTTGTAATCTTCAGATCTCTAGACTGAAAGGAGTCCTAGGACTCAGAATTTTGACTTCACTTTTCTGTCTAAACTCACATAGTATTTGGTGATCACATCCTGTCTTATGTGTTGAAATGCCAACTATATGCTGATGACTCCTAAATTTACACCTTCTGTTTAGTCATCTCTCCCAGTTCTAGCCCCTGTATCCAGCTGCCTCCACTTGAATATCTGATAGTCAAAATTAGCACCCCCCAGCACTGAAATTCTGATCTTCCAACTGCAAAGCTCTCACTTCCACTCCTTTCTTTTAGTTTCACAAGTGACAAATCTCTTCTCCATTGTTCAGTCAGAGGTGTTGGAGACATGACTGACTCTTCCACCAACACCCTGGCACAAGTCCCCACCATCTGTCCCCTGGATTAATAAGGTAGTCTCCTACCCGGTCTCCCAGCTTCTACCCTTGCTGCATTCCACATGTTCTCAAAAGAGCAGAGGGTTTTATTGCTTGATATCGTCAAAGTTTCTCTTTAAAAAAACATGTTGTAGCTTCTGCCAGCTACCTTACAACCTAAATAAATAAGGCCAGTTTGTGTACCAGCAGGTTAGTCAGCCATACACAGTGTAGTCTGAAGACCGCTGAGGAAGCCACTCCTCCTCTCCCCCTCAACACACATATTTCCCTTCCCTCACTCCTTCAATTCCTGAAATTCTACTTTTGAACTTTCCTCTTAGCTGTCAAACTGAAGGCATTTAATGCTAATATGTCAGTGTTTCTTAGGTAAGGTATCACTAGTCTTTGTTACCTTGGAACAATGACTTTCTCAAATTCTTGAGAGAAAGAGAGTCTGGAGAAGATAGAATACAGGTAAAGTAACTTGTAATGAAAAGAGAGGGAGATAGGAAAGACAGAGAATTTGAAGTTCTGCTTGCCTTGGTGTTGGTAGTCCACAGTGATGGGGAAGATAACATGAAATTAGCTACCGGCCATGGTGTTCTGGAGGTAAGATGTTTCATAGTGACATGTGATTAGGTATGGAATTTTTCCTCCTTTATGTTTTAGGTCAGGCCAAGTATCTAAAGCATTTTCCCTAGATTATCCAAATAGAGGGAGTTGTAGGTTAAAGAAAAGTGTGAGATAGTTAGCCTGCATGTAAGAAAATGCCTTAGTTGTTGCATACTACATCAGCTCATTCTGTTTTAGTGTAAGACATTAAAATGGAAATCACAACACTAAATACCATGAAAAAAGTACCAATGTGAAAGGTAAATGAGAAGCTGCACTTCAGTAACTTTAATTTTAGTGTTGTTTGTGGCAGAACTGATTATCAAGCCAACCTGAAAAAGTGGTATCTCCTGGGCAAATGCTAATGTTCTCAAGACTCCCATCAAGGGTATATTTGAACAGGAGAAAATAGCTTAATAAATTGCACCATGAGAATATCATCCTTTAAGCTACATGTGCCCACCAAAGGGTCACATCATCTCTTAAATGTATGAATTTCCCTGAATTCAAGAGTGTATCCTAATTAGAGTAGCTGTCAGCTTTGCATGCCTTAAAGCCACAGCATAATCTGTAAGTAGGTGAGTAAAATTCTTACATCCAAAGAGAAAATCCTATTATCTGCCATAGTAGCATCAAAGGTGCTGAGAGTGACTTTGTAATGGGTTGAGTACCTCTGAAGAGAAGAAAAGGGGCAGAGGAGAGTCATCTCACAGAGTATGTACTATGTCTGTGTGTGACATTAGACACTTAAAAGGACCATTCTAGAAAGTGACAATTTCTTTTTCATGTCACATGTATGCTAGCTTTGTGATGGTTCACTTCAAAAATTAATATTGTGTTTAGTGGTCTTTAAAAATTTACCCATTTTCTTTCATTGATAAGATGATTTTGCTACTTGTCAGCTAACTACATAGAACATACTCACTGGGGTCATATGAGATCTTTTTTCGATAGTTCAAGATTGGGAGAACACAATATATTCACATCATAGGAACATTTATAAAGACAAATGGTGTTAAAATAATTGAAAAATTAAATTTCTGTCTTAGGACTTACACTAGGCTATAGTTTTATTTCTTTTTATTTTTAATCTATCACTGATTTATCATGCAACTTTAGCTGTGTTGACAGACATCAGCTGGAATATAAACACTGAAATTCATAAAACTAAAATCATTCCCTTACTAGCTGGGAATCTGCTTGGTGTAACTGATGCAGGAATATTAGGAATTTGAAGCTACTTTAAGGAAAGTCTTATGCAAATAAATAATTATATATATACTTTATTATACCAGCCTATATTCTTTGGATATGCAACAGATTCTTCCTTTTATAATTATTGCCTTTGAATATGATAGTCACATAAGGACTTGTTAAATGTATTAACCCTTCCAAAATCCTATGATCTTATATTGTGGTAAAATTCTCAGTATATGTATTAGTGCCTAAATAGTTGTTTCCAGTTGTATACCATCATTTGTATTCAACAAATATAGCATAACATTTGTTAAGATTTATTTTAGATCCCTATTAATGTCCAGGTTTTCATGTTTTTAAGTATCTCAAAAATATCTACTCCTTTTTCCTTGTGTAACATTGAGAGCACTGAGGCTGTAGTGTAGAATAACCCACTCAGAACTCCAGACAGAGTAAATGGTGGAACCAAGACTCAAGCTATGGTTTTTAGATTCCACGTATTTCTTGTTAACACTCCTGTCAAAGCAGGAGGCTATGATCATTTCAATATACTGTTCAAGTTGTTTATGAGTTCAACCATGAAATGCAAGATTTTCCAACAAATTGTACCTGAATGATATGAGCGTGATGAATAGGTTAGAGATGAGATTATTAACATGTAGTGTAAGCATATTTAGTATATGAAAAATACCATTAGTTCTGTGTTAAAACATGTGAGAAGTATACCCTTATTCTCTCTAAAAATTACCTCCCAGACTGTCTCAGATAACACTAGTGTGGATTTATGCTTTATAACATTTTCACATAATGCCCTTTAAAAGAGGGAGAGATTGAAGATAATGTCAATCACATTTTGCATCTTCTCTATGCCAAAATAAACTTTAAAAATTACTTCAATGGTTTGCTTTTTGTTTTTATGGTGTAAGGAATGAGAGGCTGACTTTTTATGAAGCTGGATTTTTAAAGTAAAATCGATGGCTCACTGACTTTTTCTGTGACAGGTATGATAACTGATATGGAATAAATAAGGAATTCAGGATATAGATTGTGGAATAAATAAAGAATCCAAGTACATAGATTGTGATATGAGGTATTATTTTCAACTTTATATTTTAGGAAAGCTTCTTGGAGGAGGTAGCATTTGAGACCTGAATGAAGTCAGGAAGAAGATACTTGGGAGAAAATATTTTAAGAAAAGAACACGTCCAATGCAAAGGTCCTGAGGTAGGAACATTGGCTGACTGGAGAAACAGCCAGGGGCCCATGTGCCTGTAGTTAGTTATTCAGAATGAGTGGGGTAAGAGAGGCTGATGGAGAGTTAGCCAGGGCCAGGTCATGTAACTGTACAATTTTGTACTAAATTGTTTTCTAAGTTTGATGGGAAGCTACAGAGGGTATTAAGCAAGGACTGATTAGTTTCAATGTCTTAATGAGATTACTATGACTACTCTGTGGTGAAAAGCTTAAAGTGGATACTTTGATCACGTTCTAGGTAAGGATACTAATGGCTTTGAATGGTCTCCTAGCAGTGGAGGAGACGAGAAGTGATAAAATTTGCACTGTGCTTTCACAGAATTTGTTCATGCACTTAATGTGGGATGTGATATAAAATGAGACACCAAGAATGATGGGACATAAATGACAGTGCTGTTTAATAAAATAAGGAAGCCTGAAGGAGAAGTGTTGGGACTGAGTTTGGTTTGAGAGCATTATTCCAGTGAAGACTTTTGCTTATGCTAATGTGAGGTTCACCAAGGAAATTGAGTCTGAAGTGAAATTTGAAAGTCCTTAGCATAAAGATCATATGTAAAGCCAATGAGACTGGATGAGATCACAGGACATAGAGAATAGCTGGATGTGAGAAAAACTAGGGAAACATGGTATTCCAGAAGGCAAATGATCAACTATGGCATTTCAAGAAGAACACATTTGAATGTTTAAAATGTTCCTAACAAGTCCAATAAGACAAAGACTGAAGATGAAACATTGCCAAAAGTATTGTGCAGACATTGACCAAAACTGTGTTAGGAAAGTGGATGAAATAAAGTCTTGATTGGAGTGACTTCTAAGCAGCACCAGTGAGTATGAAAGGAGAATCAGGAAATATGGACCACTGAAGTTCTTCTTTAAAGGAGGACAGAAAAATAAGGCAATAGCCTGAAGAAAGATTTTTTTTAAGATAAAAGAAGCAACAATACATTTGCATGCTGACTGAAAGATCCAACAAAAAGAAAAAATTAATAATGCAAGAGAGAGTCAGAATACTTGATGAAGGATGGACAGATGAGAAGAAATAAGATCTAGAGAACAAGTAGAATTGATACCTTCATAGAAGCAGGTGCGTTTTGTCTGTTTTGCTGCTGCTTTAATATGTGAGGATGAAGAAGTTTTCATCTGCGTGTGAGAAGGAGTTGGGGGTTGAGGGTTTCAGGAGAGAATAGAAGGTAGGAAATAATTGCCTGAGAAAGTCGGAGGGTGAGCTGACTAAAAGAGTGCATAGGACTGTATGTAGGAGGTGATGAGAGTTCACTGAGATTAGAATGGCCTGGGATGAAAGTGACAAATCATCAATTTGAGCTTATTTTGAGCAAACAGTGATATATGAGCAAATCCAATATAGCAGTTGAAGAGTATGGCAGCTGTGATCTCAAAGTAGCAATCATGTTCAGGCTTAAATAAATGGCTATATTACAGGGTGAGACAAAAGTAGGTTTGCAGTTGCAAATATGCAAAACACAGAGCTTATTCTTTTATTGTTTATTAATTATTATATTATTTTCCATACAAACAACTGTAAATCTATGTTTGCCCCACCTCCAGAGCAATTCCCATTTGGAGGACCCAGTCCTCACCTAGGGATACACAGAGCAGAAACTTCCTTGTATGAAAGAGATTATCTGATTTCATACTTACCAGGATTCTAACCAAGTTAGTTAGTGTTTAGAGTAGGACTTCATTCCATGCAAAATACGTGGAGTGCTAATTCCAGAAACTGAGGCAAAAAATCTTCACGGTGAGGAGGAAAGATGAAGAGAGAAGTGTGTTGCTAAGTGGGGACCCAGGGATCCACAGTCTACCCTGCTCACCGGATCCTAAATCTAGTGCAGCATGTCTTGTCTTGGACCAGGAATTCTGAGCAGCTAAGGCCTCCTGACTAGTATGTTCCTTCTCCTGGTCAGTTGAGGCTCCGCATCACTGTGGGCCTGGGCCTCCAAAGAAGGGCCGAGACATTGACAGTCAATGAACTGGAAGAAGGCAGGGTTAAAAAGAGAATTTTGAGAAAGTATATAGGTTTAATAACAGTTCAAAATTGTATATTTGAAGTATAAAACTGAAGAGTGCTTCTAAAGTTAGCAGAAAAAGTAAAAATGTTTTCAGGACCAAAATTGAATTCCAGTGTTCGGTGGGTAAGTTTGATGCTGTTTTCGTCAGCTAAGATTTTAAAAAGAAAGAAACACAGCTTTCTTCTTGTGACAACTGAAAGCATACACATCCATCTATAAAGGTGATTTTGTTGTTGTTGAACTAAACTAAAACACAAATTGATTATGTGTGTCCTTGGATAGAGAACATTGAGTGACAGGGGGTACAGTGTCCTTAAGCACAGTTTTACAGTCAGCAAGCAAAGCCTGTACAATCTGTTTTTTAAAAAATCAATCCTCCATAAAAATAGAGGGTTTTACACTGACTTGTAACTAAGCAAAGGCAAAGCTGTGAGGAGTGAAGCTGTGCAGAAACTTCATTTCTGATGGTTAAGCTCAAAGCAATGTTGGGACTTGACACCTCTATTAGGTGGGTGATTAACACACTCAATATGAAACAGTTCTCAAATATCCAGTATCATACAAGAGTTGTGCACAGGTGTTGGAGCTCATTCAATTTGTGTACAAATCCTCTGAGAGCCTCTAAGAATACAGATATTTTATGCTCTTGATTCTAGCAAAGCCTGCCACTTCAGATGGCCAATGGGAGGGACAATAGGTATACTACCAGACAGGACCTCACACTGCTTAGCCATGTAAGGTGTTGGGCATTGGCACAGCTTTAAATTAGCCTCCATTTAGTCTTCAAGGTCAAGGCCTCATCAGTGCTACTATATCAGTCCTTCAAAGAGGAAGGGACCCCTCATGTAATTTTCTGTTATCTTTGTCAATAAATTCAGTGCTGAACAATGAGGTCCTTACACAGTAGAATTTGATGATAAATTTGAACTCAGTATTTTATGACTTCTTAGATCAACATCAAGAAATTGATTTGCATATTGTGAATTTCTCCTAAAAGGGGTTTTCGTATGAATTTCATGCCAAAAAATAAAAATTGCATAGTAATATTTGTCCCTTTTTTCCCTTTTTTGCTTATATATGGGCTTTCCTGGTATAATTTGTTACATAGAGTGCCTGATTCCTATTTGGGTGTCATTGAACTCAAATCCTATTGAGACTGTACTTTTATTAAATCTCCTACTAACTTTTTTTTCCACCAACCTGATTTTGTGGTAGGTGAATGATGACTACTTTCCAAAAGAAGAAAAATTTACTGTTTATCCAAAACATTTAACAGATAGATATGAGACAAGTTAAGAACCAAAGAATTTGGTGGTAAAAAATATAGTAGCCCAAAAAGATAGATTTTACATGGGAAAGAACCGTGTTTTAAAGCTATTTTGATGATATGTTATAGTTTTCTTTAATGACCTTCAACATAAAGTGACTCAATAGAAAATAAACACAAATTTTTATATAACTGATACTTTTTGGACATGTAGAAAACTGCTGGGGGCCAATTTTTATTTATTCTCTTCTAGAATGAATATTTGAGAAGATAAATCTATGTAGTACGGGTATTATTTTGTACACTGTATACTCTCCATGCCTTATTTTTTAAAATAAAGTGTTTTTTTAATATACTGTGGAGTTAATGAGTATTTAAAGCTCAGTGTAACACCACTCAACTAATTATGAGTATATATATCTCAATTTTATGTAGTACTCAGCTTTGAAGTAAAAAATTTTTCCTTCTATTCGTATATCACCATAGTATATATTCTTTCTCCTAAGTAAAATTGAGAAGGATTCTTTATAAAGGTTTTGAAAATTCACTGTTTTGTAAAGTAATTCTAAGAGTCATTCTTCCACGGTTTAACTGTAGAATCTTATAAAAGCCACTTAGCCTTTCTGGGGCTTAGTTACTTTATCTAGACATGGTCTAAATGATTTCTGAGATCCTTTTGAGCTTGATATTCAAAAATTCTATGAAGTTGTAAAGCTGTTTGAAGATTGTTATGAAAAATAGATAACAACATAATTATGCTGCCATTTCAATTATGTTATGAATATCTGTGATAATAAAGTATAAACATTTATTAGCAGAAGTTTAATGACTGATGTGCTGACTACTAAAAGGCTAGTATTATATTTCCCCTTTAAAAGGACTTAGTTTTTAAAATAAACCTTCTCATCTTCTTAAACCCACAAACTGGGTAGCTTGCTACAAAGGGAAATCTGAAAGAAGTGCGCTTATACAAGAAATGTTTACTTTAAAGATAAAACATACAACCCACATATTAAGATTAGATACTTTTTCTCCTAGAAAATGACTGTTTTTTTAAAAAAAACTATATAAATGTAAATTAAGACTACCTAATTTAACTATTCAAAATAAACAGATTATTAATAAAAAAAACCTCAGAGATGTTTCAGAGATGTGTGATATGTATTTACTTATTGGATCCTCACAATGTTAGTGAGAGGAACAGTACAGATATCACCACTTCTATTTTACAGATAAGAAAAATGAAACTTCAAGGGGTGAAGTACATTTTCTAGTGACTTAAGTGCAGATGCCCCAGCTCCCCTATCCCCCATCCCTCCTCCCAAACCCCCACCTTATCCATGCGCTCTGTGTGTGTGCATGGGGGGACATTCACGAATGGGAAGTTCAATCTTAGGGTCGTTTAGGGTGGGGGAGCCATGTCCATGTCAGTAGTTGTCTTTGTATTTCCTGGCAAATGACGGCAGCTTCATTCATTCATCCTTGAAGGTAGTCAGAGGGTCTAGAGGTCTCTCAGACTCTTCTTGCTTCAGCAGATGCAAGAGGATCAGAAATCAGACACCATCTTCTTTGAGGAATTCCTGCCCCAAAATAAAACACAGTTCTTTTCTTGAAGGGTCAGATTTACACTATATAAAAATATAAGATAAAAAATATAAAACCCACTCAAGAGAGTTGAGTTTATGAGTATTTTCCATTTACAGAAGTAGGGAAGTCCTCCTAATTAAAAGGCAGACTCTGTATATGTGTTTGTGTATAGATATGTATATATCAGTATATAGATATAAATAAAATTTTCTGTTTTCACTAATTCATCTTGCCTTTCAGTTTGGTAAATCTCTGATGCTTTCCTGTTAATAATTACCAGTGTTTTCCAAAACTTTCAGTTTCCTTTCTTTCTTGCCACACACCTCCTCCAAACTGGTGTGGCAAAGTGACTTGCTTTGGGCAACGAGATGTGGATGTAGGTGATGCTTATCACTTCTGGGTAGAAGCACTTACAAGGTACTGCAGCTCTGTTATTTATGTGCCTCCTGCCATGATAAACTGTAAAGCCCTGTATTGAGTTGGTGACATTATAAGATGGTCAACTTCTGTCCCTAGCTGATTCTGTGTTGGACATAGAGAGTGAGTGTGAAATAGGCTTTTGTAACTTGAAGCATGAAGTTTTGGGGTGTTTGTGGACCCAGCATAACCTAGCTTATCCAGATCTCATAGCAATTCTTACCAGTTTCTTAATTAGTTGAATCCTGCAACTTACTTTCTTGTCTTTATATCCCTGATCCCTTCTAATGCTATTTCATTCTATTGGAATAATTTTTATTTTGGGGGGTAATGTAGCTTCACAAGTTTTTGTTTGTTTGCTTTTTTATGCATACAAATTCTACCACAAACCTCATTGTCAACTTGTCTATTTACCTTCTTCTGAATATTTTAAGTACACTATATATTTTGAACCTAGTTGCACAATTTTTAACATTGCTACAGAGGCTTTTTAAAAAACTGAATTCTTTGAAAATATTTGAATGTACCATAAAAGAGGAATAAAAAGAGGAACACACAGGCAGAACTCATAAGATGTGTTAGGTGTGTGAGTGGAAGCAAGGAACTTCTGAGACACGGGCAGAATCCATGAGATGAGATAAATAAAGATAAGTAAGGAAGTAAACAGAGCCTGTGTAGGATGAACATAGGTCTAAAAAGATACAAAGATCAGAAGATGACTAATATTTATGGCACTCTGAAAATATGGGAGACACATAGCATTCATGAGGCAATAAATATATGTAAGCTCTTCAGTATTCATAAGTTTTGAATTTGGTCACTCATTGGTAATGTACATTTGGCATCATATATCTTCTACTCAAGAAACAGAAATAAAATCCATAATTTCTCCTAGGCTGAGTCCAGTGAGCTTTTCCATTGGAGATCCAGTGATTGGTCAGGCATACTCTATTTTTGTCATGTATAATGCATACCCATGTTTTTGGCCCAAACTTTCAGGAAATAAATCTTTCATTTTAATTCAATTTTTTATTCATTTACATTTAGATACTTATTTTTGTATTATAAAGAAATTTTAGCATTTATTTTTGAACATGTTATGGTACAAGAAATTTTATGTAAGAAACAATTATAAAACACAAGAACAGATACAAGGTATTTCAGGTACTACCCACGTACAATACACATCTTCACTTTTCCCTCAAAAATTTGAGTAAAAAGGTGTGTATTATACACAGCAAAATATGGTACTTACCCTGTATCTCCCTGGTAGAGCGAGTATGAGTACTGATCTCAGGCTTCTTTGGTTGGCTGAGCCAAATTACTCAAACATCAACTCTGATGCTTATAACTGTGTCATTAGTGGGATAGTGTGGCTCTTGGCAGAGAGAGAGAGAGACAGACAGAGAGAGAGAGAGAGAGAGAGGAAGAGAGAGAGAGAGAGAGAGAGAGAGAGAGAGAGATGATTTATCTATCTTTCTAGCATTGCATAACCCAGAAGTTAGATAGTATGATCTTCCACTCTGCTTGCACACTATCTCAAGTATATTAACTTATGCTATCTTTCCCCCTTTGCTCCTCACTATGTAATTTTAAAGAGTTTTATTATTTTTTTTTTTTAGAGAGAGGGTAAGGGAGAGAGAGAGAGAGGAAGAGAGACATTGATCAGTTGCCTCTTGTATGTACCCCAACCAGGCACTAAACCTGCAACCCAGGCATGTGCCTGGATTGGGAATCCAACTGTGGACCTCACAATTTGTGGGACAATGCCCAGCTAACTGAGTCATGCCAGTCAGGGCTCCCTGTGTATTTAAATTTTTTTTAAAGTAAATTTATTGGAGTAACATTGGTTAATAAAATTGTATAGACTTCAAGTGTACAGTCCTATAATACATCATCTGTATATTGCATTGTGTATTCACCATCCAAAGTCAACTCTTCTCCCATCACTATATATTTGATCTTTTTACCATTTACTACTTCCCTGTGCCCCACCTCCCTTCCCCTCTGGTAATCACTATACTGTTGTCTGTGTGTATGAGTTTTTGTTTGTTCAGTTGTTGCTTTCAATTTTATATCCCACATATGAATGAAATCATATGATTCTTGAATTTTTTCATCTGACTTATTTCCTTAGCATGGTATTCTCAAGATTCATCCATGTTGTTGCAAATGCCAGTATTTAATTTTTTCTTATGGTTCAGTAGTAGTATTCCATTATGGCTCCAGTAGTATATATTACTACATCTTATTTATTAAATCGTCTATTGAAGTACACTTCAGTTGTTTCCATAGCTTGGCTGCAATGAACATAGGATTGTATGTATCTTTATGAATAAGTGTTTTCAATTTTTTTAGGTGGATATTCAAACAGGGGTTGCTGGGTCATTTAGTGACTCTATTCTTAATTTTTCTGAGGAATCACCATTCTGTTTCCATAGCGGCGCTACCAGGTTGCATTTCCATCAGCAGTGTGTGAAGGATCCTTTTTCTCCACAACCTCTCCCACATTCATTATTACTTTTCTTGTTGGTAATAGTCATTCTAATAGGTGTGAGGTGGTACCTCATTGTAGTTTTGATTTTCATTTCCTCAATATCTAGTGAAATTGAACATCTTTTCATATATCTATTAACCTTTTGTATATCTTCTTGGGAGAAGTGTTTATTCGGGTCCTCTGCCCAATTTTTTTGGGGGGGGATTGTCTGTTTTTATATTATTGAGTTCTTTGTATATTTTATGTATCTCACTATGTATTTCAACTGATTAAATAAATAATGTTATTTGAGCACTGTAACTTGTTCTGTGAACCTTTCTCTTGTGTGGCCTTTGGGATATTGCCTGCCAGTGTATTCGAAGGATACCATTGAATCAAAATAAGTTACCATGTGACAGGTTTCTTTATAACAGAAAATATTTTAACACAGGACTAATAGACATTATAGCAAACTAGTTTGGCTTTTCTATGTGATGATCATTAACCCTGTTACACAGTGTGTGAAATGTACTTGTAGAAATGCATATTTGGTTTTATTTTTCTAAAAAGTTACCAAAGGAAGAATGTGCTGAATACCACAAAGCATCCTTCAGCTTATGCTCCTTAAACAATTTGATATTCAAAATAGTTGATGGCTCTTTCATAAACCCTGTGTAATGGCCTTCTTTGTGTAATGCATTATGTTATATAAGGTGGAAGTTGCAAATGTGGAGAGAATATAATCTTTGTCTTCAAGGAGCCAATGTCTAATAGAGCAAGGGATGTTCATATGAAGTGAAATACTACAAAAAAATTTACAATGCAAAAGTAGGCAGCAATATAGCATAATAGAAATATAGAGGAGGAACCCAGAAAAGGGAGAGATGTCATTACCAAAAGAAAATCTGGAAAGACTTTATGGAATGAAAGGAATGGAAGGCATGTGTAATAAAAATTTGCTAAGGAAAGCCAACTGCCTGCTATGTTAACGTACACAGTGCTGTTGCCTTGGAGAGATTTTACCAAGTAGAAAGGTAAATAAAGAAGTTCATTTGTTTTATTAAATACAAGGGAAAAAGTAAATTGAACAATTCTGCTACTATAATAGAAGCACACTGAGAATTTATAATTCTGTGGCAAAATATTTTAAAAACACAAGTGGAAACGTGTTTGGGGTCAAGCCGTGTCCCCCAAGTCAGGCTGTGTAGTGTGCTGTCCAAGGTGCTGAAAGAGGCTCTCTGACCCAAGTCTGCAGCCTGATAATGAATCCAGTGAAGCACTCTTCCCTGCTGAACACTTGGATGCCTACAAGAATCTCAGCTGCATATCCAAGGAACTATGATCAGTTACTTAGATGGCTCATAAATTAAAATGTATTATTCCATCCAAGTCTAATTTCATGTCTCAGCTGTACATGGACTTAAGAACTCATGGAAGAGAACCCATTTTAATAAGTATATAATAGACTACTCTATAGACTAAAATAATAGTTTATTAATTTTAATATAAATATTACCTAAATAAATGTTTACTAAAAAGTAAGTAATCTCCATTTAGTCAGGAAATGCTAACTGCTAGCATTTAGTATATACCAGACACCTGTTAAAGTACTTAATGTACATTAAGTGATGCAATTGTTATAACAACCCCGTAAAATCAATACTCTTATTAATCTCCTGTTATAGATGAGGAACTTCAAGTACATAGCTCAAAAATGGTGGGACCATAATTATTTCCCAGGAACTAGTCAGGTCAGGAACCTGGGTCTGGATCTTTTTGTATTTCTAATATATTTCTTTGCGTGTGTATGCATGCATAGGTAATAATCAATTCCATTTGATATTTATTTAAATGAGGTCAGAATTGCCTAGTGATTAAGCAGGCTCAGAGGATGGACTGCCTCAGCTCTAAATATCGCCTAGGACATCAATAGTTGCATGACCTATACAAGCTGCTTTCCTGTTTCACACTTCAGTTTTCCCATCTACAAAATGGGGAAAATAATAATGCCTGTTGCATAAAGTTGTTTTGAGGAGCAAATAAACTGATGTATGTAAAATACTAAGAATGCCGTCTGGCACATAACAGAACTCAGTAAACATTTGCTATCATTATTGCATATTTCCATGGCATCCATTAGGTTACAATCAGATTTTCCAATAAACCCTATCTTGTTAACAAAAAATTTTGTGGCCAAAAGACATGGTTTAAATATTTCATTTTCTTTCGTAAGCATTGATTTTATGGTTTAAATATAGATGTTTGGCTATTCTTTCATTTTTCATATGCATCTTCTAAACTTTGCCTATGCAGCTGAGTAAATGAGAAACAAGTTAATTACAAATGAAGACATCCAGATCAAAATGTTTTTCATTGTGCAGCTAGTTCACAATACATTGTACTGATAATACTAAAGTAACTATCAGCATTCATATATGAACCAAGTAAATTAAAGTTGACAGAAGAATTGATGTTTCTTGGCACATATGATTAGTTATTCATTATTGGACAACTAAGACAATAAAGAAACCAGAGAAAAGTGGGCAGTTGCCTCAGGGATATGAGGAACTGAGACACAATATACAAATATGCAGCCAGTATTAAATCAGAAACATGGGCAAAATGGGCACTTTTGGAAATGTTGTAGTATGACAATCCTTAACATTGTTTTATTTTAACATTAAAAGGAATATCCTTCATTTATAAAGCATTACCATGGTTAATAAATTATCTTATGTTTATACCTAAATATTATGTTAAATTTTGGTATGCAAAAAAGAAAAAAATCTAACAAATACAGAATGAAGTTTTTATCCTTAAAAACTTCAAGGTAAATGGGAGAGAGACAGGTAAACAAATAATGTCAGTACTCTATGAGGAGGTATGTATGAAGTGGCCTGGGAATAAAAATGAGGAGAGGTATGTGGGGGAGATTTCAAAGGGTGTGTAGTTTTTTTTTACCTTCTGTGTTAGCATTTGAAAAGAAAATACAGTTTAGTGTTTAAGGTATAGGTTTGAAGTCAGTTCTGATTTCCATTCTTCTTTTTTTATTATAGTGAAAAAACTTTATTTTGTTTCTTTAGATATTAAAATGATTAATTTTATATTTTATGGTTGTGTGAGCTTCAGCAAACCCCTTAAGCTTTATTTCAGCTATTGTAATGACTGTTAAATGAGATACTACATACAAAATACTTAACTCAAACTCTAGACTATTGGTTTTCAGTATACTGTTTCTATTATGAAAAATAAGAAAGAATTTGCTGTGAAAGTGTTATTGAGTGTGAGTGGGTACACTTCAGAAATATGGAGGAGATTGTCCAAAGCAAAGATGCAAGGAGAGAGGAGTATGGCACTTACATAAAGTTAAAGTTCATGTGGGTGAGCAGGAGAAGAATAAACTAGAAAATTAGGGAGAGTTTTGACTATTTTAAATATGAAGATTATTTTAGTATACACGATGGAAGATTTGATTGCCTGGAGAAACACATAATGACAAAATCAGTATGAAGATGCCATGCTTTAAATGAACTGGTATTGCCCTGGCTGGGTTGCTCAGTTGGTTGGAGCATCGTCCCATACACCAAAAGTTTGTGGGTTTGATTCATGGTCAGGGCACATGTGTAGGTTGTGGTTTCAGCCCCTGCTTGGGGCACATACAGGAGGCAAACAATTAATGTTTCTCTCCCTTGGTTTTGTTCTCTCTCTAAAATCAATAAACATATCCTCAGGTAGTAATTTAAAAAAAGAGCTGGTATTTAATTGCAGTAGCATAATTTTCAGAATATAATAGTATGTGTATATATGAGACTTATTATCCCACAGAAAATTCTTGGGTGCATGAGTATTTGTAGATCATTTGCAACAACTCTCATGGGAAACTACAGCTGCTGATGCAGAACACTGAAGATTTTGCTCATGGGAATTGCATATCCTCAGGTTTGCATTTAAAAAGGGATGCTGCGTCCATCATGGGAGGATGTGTTGTAAAAAGGTGAAGGAGAGGGTGAGGTTGTAGGCATAAATTCAACTGGAGTCCAATTCAATGGTTTGGAGAAGGGATATATACATATATATCAGTCTGTGTCTTGATAGGAAACAGAAGGTACCATATGCTGAGATTTTAGTAAAGGAAGTAAATTCTGAGATGTAGGTAAAGTAAGGCAACCAACAGGTTAGCACTAGCCAGAGGGGGAAGTCATTACTACTCTTAATTCTTATTATCCTTACTACTCTTAAGAACTATGAGAGGCTGGTTGAGGACTGGAATCATGGGAGAAGTTGTATTTATGAAGCAAAGTAGCATCTGACAGAACCACACACCCAAGCAGAAGAACTGGGGGAAATATAACCCAACTCTCTCTCTCCCCACTCTTCAAATCCTCCAAGAGCATCTAAACCAAACCCAAACAGAAGCCAGAAGGCAAGGAAAACGTCCTAGAAGTCAACCCTCTGGGTCAATGAGAAAGATAAAGAAGAATATAGACTAAATCTAGGGGGCAAACAGAGAAGAGCCAGGGAGTACTTCTCAAACAGAGAAGTACTTAAAGAGATGGAAGGGTCTAAATGAGGACAATGACAATGGGTATGGAAAAGGGGGAATAACTACAAGAACTTTTTTATGAAGTGGAATCCATAGGACTTGGTGACTATGTCAATAACACCCCAAAGAACTGTAATACATAAAATATATTTGATTGGAAACATATCATGACAGTTGCCATAATGTCAGTCATGTTTCCAAAGAGCTGTCATTTAATCAACATAAAATAATTTGTTAAAAATAGTTGTATGTATATATATGATATATTATTCAATGGGGTGAAAGTGAGCGGAAAGATCTTGTGATATTTGCAAGCCAGGTTTGCACCATTCACCTTGCAAACCAGGGTGAATGGTGGAAATGTTTACACAAGAAAAGGGTTACAAAAAACAGAGCAGGGAAGAATGAGGGCTGGAGCTGAAGTTAAGAAAAGAGGTCATTAATTTCCATGAGGTTTATTTTTAATGATTAAAATTGCTATTTTATTATATTCTAGTTGGGTTAATCTAGTTCCCAAAGGCTTCAAAGTCAATAGTGCTGTAAAGTTGCAGTATTAACAATTTATTTGGAGAAAGGGGCAGCATACAGATCCACAGTGGAACAACCATTTCACAGCTAGTCATCACTTACTGTGAAAAAATACCTCTGCAGTGAAAATCATTCTCCCACCTCATGGGGCAACTGCAGAGAAAACTCTCCTGCCTAGATATATGGCTTCAGGGTCTCAGATTCCCTGGCAACAGCTACAGAGAGCTTATGAATGTGATATTAGGGAACTAAACTATAAATTTATAACATTTAACTGTTCTGTTTGACTCAGCAGTGTGTTATAAAATGGCATATTACTATTTGGCTCAAACAATTTTTTCTGCTTCATTTGTTTGAAGTTGTTTTATTGGTGCCATGACCCTTAAAATCATTGTTTTTTTATCCTCCTTTTTAATATTATAAATTACTATTTAAAGAACATCTTTGTGAACAAATATATTTTCCCTGTATCTGTTATTTCTGTATAGTAGACTTAAAAAAATCAAATCACTACCTCAAAAACCATGGAGATTCCTAAAGTATTTGTCATGTATTACAAGTTATAAAAATCTTGACTTGAGAAATTATATCTCATTTTAAACTTGAATTTTAGACTTCAATTTTTACACTACTTTTTTTACAACTATTTTCTGTGACTTTTAGAATTATTTTTTATTGTTATCCTATTACAATTTTTTCCTCTTTACCCTCCTCTTCCCATCCCACTGCCTGCTCCCACAGTTAACTCTCACACTGTTGTCCATGACTATGGGTCATTCATACGTGTTATTTGTCTAGTCCCTTCCCCTTCTTTCTACCATTATCTGCCCCCTCCCCTCTGGTCACTTTCAGTCTTTCCCATGTTCCCATGCTGGTGGTTCCATTGTGTTTGTTGTTAATTTTGTTCATTAGATCTCTCTTTTGGGGAGATCATATGGTATTTGTCTTTCACTGACTGGCTTATTTCACTTAGCATGATATTCTCCAGTTCCATCTTTTTTTGTGGCTTTTTAATGTCTCTTTCTTTCTCATCTACTGAGGTCTTAGTGCTTTTAAGTGATGTGTATGAACTCTGTATATTGCATATGATAACCATATGTTGCAAATATTTAATCCAGTTTATTAAATTTTATATGGTATTTTTGATATTTAAGAAATTATGTTACTTAATAAAATATATCACTATTTTTTGTGATTTCTGTCATTGCTTATATCTTAAAAATTCCTTTCCTACTGAGGTAACTGCCTATCCTTATATTCTACTTAGTTTAATTTCAATTTATTTTTACAATGTAACACAAATCCTTCCAGACTTATTTTGGTTCATAAGCCAAGTAAAGCAAGTAACTTAACCTCTTTGTGCATCAGGTTTTTTCCTGTAAAAAGGAAATAATAATAGTACCTACCTTAGAGGATTGTTGTGAGGCTGAAGTTAATACAAGTAAAGTACTTAAAGCAGTGCCCAACACATGGTAAATAGTTCATAAATGTTAACTATTAATATTCACACCACTTGTCCAAATTCTAACATCTAGAAGTCTCTGAACTTTGAAACATTTTTCCAGAACTCATTTGGCATAAAATGTGACCTGAACTGACATGAGGCTTGTGTTATCACATTTGGTGTGGATCTTCATATACCTTTCTGCAGACTTACTGCTGTGTTTGATTTCAGGTATGGAACCAGACTCCAGTGGGGAAATTACACAAAAATACTACATAGCATACTCTGTATTTTCTTTCTAATGCATGTTTTAGGCTGCAGTTAGTCCCTGAGTCCAGGCTATATTAGTAATTGATCAACTGTTAAATGCCAGGAATTACTCTATAATCTATTATTTTACTTAATGATTGTAATGATTCAATCACATATTCATTCATTCAACCAGTAGTTTCTAGAATCAACCAATAGCTCCTGTTCAGGGTGTCTCGTAATGTATCATTAACAATGCAGATTAGGAGTAATTTCTCTCTTTTTTCTTTCAAATAGCATTGCATTTCTTTGAGACTACATCATGCTGTGTGGTAAAATTAATAAAATAACTTTGGGGGGGTGAGAAATAACACTGTATTAGGGCGGAATTGGCTTTGGACAAGTTCAGGTCCACAACATGCAACGATTCCACCCCTACCAAGATTGATGTCTGGTGCCACACAGATGCTAAGTGGCCAAGCCCCAGGATTCCAAACTTGTGTGAACTTGTGATAATCACAGATTCAGAAGAAAATCATCACAATTCAACCTTGAGGGGAAGGACAGATGTAAGGCTTTTGGAGGCAGCTGTGAGTGTCCAGACTGAAGTTTTAAAATACATTTTTTTTCTTTTACCCATAAGGACAATGAAATCAACAACAGGTGTTTTTTTTTTTTTTTAAGCGCCTTTAGCTTTAATTCAAAACTTCAGGGTTTTTTTCTTCCTTTTTTTTCTTGAAATTATTTTCCTGAGCATTCTGTGTTACTGTATACTATAAACTTTTATGTTAAAGAAAAATATATACATTTTTATGTATATTGTGAAAAATTGTGATATTTTTAAAAGAAAAAATACACTAGAATTGCACACATATCTTGATTTCAAAATTACTAAAATGGATTGAGGAAAATGTTTTAATTGTATTTTGTAAGCGAAAGTGAGGTTCAGAGAGATTAAGATATTGATGAAGTTATGGTAAATGGGAAAGCTGGAATTAGAACCTTTTCAAAGGTGACTGTCTTTCCACTGCTCCATTTTTATGTCTGCTGGGAAGATTCCTAACAGAACAGATCTTCCTTTTTACCCCCCTCCTCTTCTTTCTCCCCGTTCTTGTCCTAGTCAGTCACCAAAATCAACCACACATAATTGTTTGCTATACCTATACAGGACACAGCCCAGAAAACTATTACTGTACCTTTATATCACAGTTCTACTCTACATTCTTTTCTCATAAAATATTCTCATGTGAGAGGTAAGACAGATATCATGAACTCTTTTGCCAAGTGAGAATGATAAGGTGGCTTGATTCAATGAATGACTTACCTCATAAAAGACATCACGAGAAATGTTGGATGCAGAAGCAAGTTTGTAGGACTCTAAGCTCTTTCCACATGGCTTTCTGAGTACTTTGGGAATTAAAGTTGACTTGGAAAATCAGGATTGTCTATTAGGGTCTTTCCGTAGCATATATTAGTCAGTGTTTTCTCCCATACTAGTTTAAAAGATATGGCCTCGGGAATGTAGTGTACTGTAAAGATTAAGAACCATGACTCAAAATATCAGAAAATTATGTTCCTGCTGTGAATATTTTGTTTTGTCCTTAATTCTATGCCTATAAATGGGGTAAACCAAGGTTATTGAAGTAATTTGAGGATTTATGCATAAAGGCAGATCACTGATGTTACTATTATAGCTGAATACCACAAGCATTTGATTAAGAAAAATTCTCACTTAGATGATGAGGAACTGATATATGCTTAGATAAATAAGTATCTCTACTTTTCAAATACTTTTCTCTTAGGAAACATGGCATACATACATTCTTTCACATGGCTGTAGTTCCCCTTTCCTTCCTACAAGCAGTGTGTGCATTTCAAGGCAGCTTTCCCTCACCCGTTCCTCTACCTTTGAACAAAAGCTGCTCCTCTGTGACCACTGCTGTGCCGTGTTAGTGCCATGGACCAGCACTGTAGATAGAGCGACTGGAAAGTGAGCATATGAACATGGGACAGGCCACCTGTCCCCTAAACAAAAATGTTTTCATGATGGAAGCATGTACTGCAGCCAGAATGAAAATAACATTAATATTTAGATCCCATGTATGCAAGAAATTATTATTTATTGCCTGCTAACATATATGAATATAAGGATTCTCATTATTTGTTCATGTTGTTTATTTCATGAGTGAGAAATTGATACAAAGAGCTAGGTTAGAAGAATACCTTGAAAGAATGAAAACCTGTTATGTGTACCTTGTAACCTTTCCATAAATCCATTCAAATAACCCTTATTAGCAGAGGTGCTGAACATCAGCCAATTATCAAAAAGGTAAGATAAAAAAGGATTTTGAAAAAATCTATACTAAACTTTTCTATTTAAAAAAAGGTTGGTTAGACATCTATGCCTAGTGAATATTACTTTCTATGACAAAAACATATGGGACCTTTGAAATATAATATATAAAATGATTTATGCTCATTGTTAATATTCAGAGTAGGAAAGAGAGTATTTGGGGTGTTCACGTCCATTTGAATGGGTGATATAGTTTGCCTTCCCAAACCTACCAATGGATTAACTATACAGAGAATATAGTTGCTGAGGTGGTCTTTGTCTTAAATTAATGGTTTATAGTTATTTTTCTTTTTTATTTCATTTTATAGTGATCTGTCTCCAAATACAAAATCACTTCACTTCTTTATGTCTGAAACTGGTCAAAGATAGATTAGAAACTGAAATTTATTTGTTATCCTGAGATTCTTTTTCTTTGAAAATAATTTTGAAAACATTTCACTAATAGGAATAATGAAAATAAAATTCATGATGAATTTTGTAACCAATGGTGAACTTCACAAAAGCATATTGTTCACCTTACCAGAAAGAATATATATAATTACTAGGCTTTCATTTTTTTCCACATGAAAAATTACATAAAAGTTGCTAGCCTGCTATTATGAGGGCAGGCTCTATGAGTTTAGGCAAAAAGAATAAAATCTTAAATTTGATTTGATACTAGTTTAGTTGTCTGGACAATTTTCACAACTTCTCTAGGTATCTGTTTCCTCATCTTCAAGAGAAGTTAATAAGACAGTCATGTCATGTGGGTAATTTTAAAGATCAAATGGACCAATACATATAAGTACTTAGCACAGTATTTGACACATTATAAGGGCTTAATAATACTAGTTTTTGCTTATTAGTTATTATTTATCAATAATTAAATTCTCATTTAGGAAAACATATTTAAAAAGTCACTAGCTATTAATGAGTCTATTAATTCAGATAAAACAAGAGCATAAAATTTTTCTATTTTGTGACATCCACAAGGGAAACTATTAAAATGTGCCTCTTTCCCTCGCCAAAACATTCATTGTTTCTATGGAGGAAATCATGTATCAACATGGAAACAGTGCAGCAGAGCATCAATAATTGAGATAGTTAATATTTCCACTCTAAATCTTCGATTCCAAGGCTTCACATACTCACCATGCAAACAAGATTAGAATATAGGTTAAGTTTGTGAAATATGAGTTCAGATGCAACCCTTTTCTAAGAATTATGATGTCATTTTCCAATGTAACAATTAAATATTTTATTTTAGTTATTTATAGCCATCTATTTGGATAAAAATTTCTTAAAATATTCAAATAGCATGACAGAAATTGCAAATAAAGAAAAAGCATGCATTGGAAGTGGGAAACGTCCGAGACACAGAGAAAGATCTTGGTAGGTTAGCACCCTGGGAAAGAAGTTCTTACAGAGATGTAGTAAATTCACGTTGCTGAGGCCAAGGGCCACAGTGAAGGCCACAGACCATTGAAAATGGTATTTTTATTTCTCAGAGAATGCCAGAATTGTATAACCAAAGACTTTTTCATGGGGCCAGAGAAATGATCACATATGAATGCATTTCATTACCCTTAAAGTAAGAGACATAGGTTGTTTTTAAAGAAATTTTTTTCTAGCTTTATTGAGATATAATTGACATATAACATTCTGTAAGTTTAAGGTGTACAACATGATGGTATAGATTTTGTTTTAATCCTTTAGATTGGAGAGTTAAAAACAGCTGAGGGATACATTTTCTGATCTTTTCGGTTGTTTGACTTAGGTTCCCCAGATCTGCTGACTCCCTATGACCTTCTTGTGTCCATACTGGTGCATTAGTGCAGAGAGTGCTGAAGTGCAGCAAGATAAACAGAGGCAATGAAGATAGATGGAGCATCAGAGAAGCAATCTAGGAAGGAAGGTTTACAACTTGACCTTCTTATATACTCAGAACAGCATCATTAGCAGTTCTAATTACTTTTTTACAAGCAATTAGACTGTCTATTCTCAAAATAGTCATTGCTTACATTACCAAATTCTTGCCTCTTTTAGATTTTTTTATCTAGTTTATTTCCCAGTAGTCCCAATTTTTAAAAATCTATATTTTTAATATTTAAAAAATACTCATGTAAAAGTTGTTCATCATTTTATATGCTTTTTGTATTTTGATTTCGAGGAAAGGATAACTGATTATCCTTAAAATTTATTTTAATTTTTTAATCCTCACCTGAGGATATGTTTAGAGAGGCAGGAAGGGAGGAGAGAAACATTGATGTGAGAAACATTGATCAGTTGCTTCTCATATGCACTTCAACCAGGGATCGTCCTGCAACCTAGGCATGTGCCCTGCCTGGGAATGGAACCTGCAAACTTTGGGTGTATGGGATAATGCTCCAACCAACTGAGCCACCCAGCCAGGGCGAAATTTGTTTTCATTTTTTAAAACAGTAAGGATGTTAACAAGGATGCTAAATATATTTTTATAATATACAATAGTAACATGCAATATATATTAATGATACCTAAAATATTTTAATTTGAAAATAAATAAATGCAAATTGACACAGATTTTCTACATTACCTCCCAACTATGTGCAGCATGGCCTTTTTGGTACTTTATTTATTAAAAATAATTTCTGATCTTGCTTTTTCACACTTAATTTATTACTTTTTCCTAAGAAAAGTCTCAGTGGATTTCACAATTTTATAATGCATTAACAAGCTTATTTAATACAATGACTAGCCTTCAAGTTGACGTTATTATATTGAGTACTTTGTACTTAACAACAATTAAGGTGTGTCTGATTGTACCCATTTTTGCAATAAATGATAAACGCAATTTCTAGTCTTGATACTTCTTAGGGATGATGGTGGATGAATCCTCCGGCAGAGTCTGTGTGTTCCCACCCAGGCATTCTCAGCTGAGCCCGCGCAGTCAGCCTTGGTTGTTGATGCTCTCCTCTGCAACCTGTTTCTTCCGGGGGTGGTGGTGGTGGTAGGTAATCCTGGAACCTCAAGAGACTCCTTGGAGCAATGATCGGTTAGCGTGGGATCAGCTGTTGGGATATGTTCTCTGAACAGTGACAATTTTTAACATGAAGCCACTCTAGATTGTTGTAGAGTTGAATCTCAGGTCTGGGCTCTGTGCGTGTGTATGTGTGTGTCTATTAATAATGGGGGAATCTTCCAAAGTACTGAGGCTGTTTGTCTATTCCTCTAGTAAAACATATATTATAAAGAATATTGAGCAAAAAGAATTAACATCACATCTTTTATGGCTCTTATTGAACCTCTTGTGATTTAAATGGTTTCATCAGCGATGGCAATCCTTGGGTGAGGCTAACGAGGAAGTCGCCTCCAGAGCGTCCAATAGTATTCGTTCCGGAGAAAGGAGTAAAAAAACGAGGACCACGGGTTAATTATTGTTCTTGGCTTCTCACTTGGGAGCTGCTGTCTTTTCCGCGTTAGTTTCCTAGGTCGTCGCGTCCCACCTCCCTTCCCGAACAAGATAATGTTTTCTTTCAGATTCTTTTGCCCATAAACAGTACGCTCCTTTCTTCATCCTTTTAGAGGCTCACCATTGAGGCTTCTATCAGGTAGACGTCCTAAACTTTCTCACGGAGGCTGGGGCTCCAGAGTCCCCGGTGTTCCAGTCGTTCTCCTGGCTGCACACAAGACGTCCGTCCATCACTGTGCTGGGGCACAGGAGCAGCGGAGAAGCCCAGAAAACTTTCTCCTCACCTTTACTAAACACAGAGGAAGAAATCTGTGCAGCAGCGACAGCACTTTTCGTCCTGGGCTCTATCCCCACCACGCCCACCCCGCCCACACTCACCCACGGAGCCACTTCCGCAGACCGCTCCTCTGTACTGTCCTTGAGTCCAGTTACCCCGGCCCGGCAGTCTGGGTACGCGTATGTAAAGGCTCTGCTGCTGCCTCCGCCCTTGCTGTGTTCCCCGCGTGAGCGCTGGATCATTCCAGTCTTTGAGCATGGCAGATTTCCACCGGATGACATCATGGGAGCTGAGTGAGTGCAGGCTCCGAGAGGGGGACGGAGTAGGGGAGGGGGAGGAGGAGGAGAGAGGGCTGGTAAGCAGAGCCAGAGCGGGTCTGCCCGCCACTCAGCTGCACGTCCGCAAGCTTGGGAGGAGCGCTCCGCCTGCTATTGACAAAGGATGGGAGGATGCCTGCGCCCGGGGATGCTCTCGGTGCACAACCCGGAGGCCGCCTGAGCGACTTCGCCCTCCGCCGGTGAGTGATTGCAAAGATCATTCAATTAGACTCTTGTATGCCCGCACCTCCCTCGGCTTCCCGACCTGGGCGCCTGCGTCCTTGACCCCGAGCGGGGCTTGGCACAGCACTAGACTCCGGAGCCCAGGCAGCAGGTGCCTTTGCCTGGTGGGTCCGCAGAGGAGCTGAGGCTCCTGGCTGGGGTTCGTGGTGGGTGCTGAGACCCAACTCCCTGGCCGCGGGCTCGCCCTGTAGGCGCCGCTCTTGGTGAGTGGAGGCTGTTCCAACCAGCTGCGTGGGGTAGTTACCTCTCTTGGCTCGCCAGCGCCCGCCCTGTGCGCCAGACGGTTCTGGCGGATCCCAGTGTGCGGCGCGCTGTTTACACCAGCTTCGTACTAGTCTCGGAGCCGCACCCCTCGGAAAGCGCGGAATCGACGAGAGCCACTTCCAGGCTCGTGAGCTACCGGTGTGAGCTCGAAGAGCACGGGCACGGATTACCCAGGGAGGGCGTGCGCCACGGACCACCGAGGGCAGCCTTTGTCCTGGGTTTAGCGCTGATGCACTCAGACCCGAGTCAAGCTCTCCGCAACTGTCAAGTCGGATCCGGGTCCCCTGCACCCGCCCAACTGGGTGAGGGTTGCTATTGTGTTTCTGCTGCAGGAGGGGCTGAGAGCTGAGACTTAAGACACCAGAGGGTCCTGCGCGCGTTGGTGAGTGTCGCAGTTATCCAGGTGCAGAAGAGCTTCTTATTAAGCGTCAGAAAATGAAGTGACCAATGGAGGCAGATAGACGCCTAAGTTCTGTCGCCAAGTGGAATGAGTGAAAGAGCAAACTTAGGATACTCATTCTTGCTTCCTCCCCCACCCCCGGTTTCCGAAACGCTTGCGGATTATTTGTCGCTGGTGGATGGAGTTAGAGGCATATCCTGTATATACTTAGGGAGATCCAGCCTTCTTGGAAATTCCATTTGTTATTCAGTAGTTCCGTAAGAGTTTCGCTTGCTAAACATTTTTGAGAGTGGTGTCTGTTCTATTACAGAGCTTTGTGGGCTTAAGAGAAAAGATTTGAAACCTGCTCAGGTGGCTTAGTTTAGAGTTGTGCTGAGTGTAAGTGCTAGAAAGCCAATGTACCAATACCACGCCTCCTAGTTAACTGTCGGTTTGACACACGTTTTATCAATCATTTCTTTATGTTTGGAGAAAAGTCCAGTTTTCAGATCACCGAGAAGTGGCAATAACTATCGGATTATTTTATTTAAATGTTAGTTTATTTCCAAAAGAAACACTTTGGGAAAAAGATAAGACAGTGAAAGTTTGTTACTTTGGGGGGATTTCATGCACTGCAATCTAAAATATTTAATATGCATGAATTTAATGTGTAATAAATGATCCCAGAACTAAGGAGATTCTTGGTATACAACTTTCATATTCCAGCATCTAACATAATGTAAAATAAACTAACAATCATAGTTGTAATTCAAAGTTCATTTTATTTTCTTTTTCTTAAAATGGCTTATTGGTTTTTCTTTAGATTGTTTCTTTCTTTTTTTAAAAATATGGGAGATCCTGGTGAAGCTTTTCTAAAACAAAAGTATCAGAGTAAAACTTTCTAGGTCAGTAGTTGCTCTTCTGATAAAACTGAGATCTTTTTGGAACAGACGTGCTAGAAAATTATTGGAATAAGAAGTGAGGTGGAAGTAGAAAGGAACTGGTAAGATAACAGAGGGCGGTCTTACTAAATATAAATGATGCCACTGAGATAGGTGTCAGAGTATGTCACATCAGTTTTGGTTTTGGAAAAGCTCACTGTAGCTTTTACGTGCTGTCTTTCCTTCCAGGAAGCGCACAATTAAATGTTCGATTTCATTCAGTTATGTCGAGAGTCTAACAATATGACCAAAGGCTGCTAATCTTTATCCAGGACTTCTGGAGTTAGCAGCCACATTTTGTCCTGTGATTCAGAAATATATATATATTTTTTCATTATTTGTTTCCTGACTTATCACAAAGGGCTCTGCCTGTTTTTTCAAAAGTTTTACTTTTTTCTAACTTTATTATATTCATCTCCTTGTAGTAAAACTTAAAGAGCTTACGTGAAGGTTCTTCGAGAGCTGGTTGCTCATGTTGGCTGCTTTCCTTAATCATTGTAATAACAGAATCTTGTTCTGAAACTAGCCCCGTGGACATGTGGTCTGTGATGTGCTTGTGTGATGGGGTGTATCCGATGTAAAATATACATTTGTATAAATATATATAATCTCAATTAGACAATCAACCAACAAAACAGGAGGTATGTGGTTTTTGGCTCATGGTTTTTGGCAAAGGATATTTCCTTTAACAATAAGATGTTTTACCCTCTGTATATGGTAGGTAAAAATGTACATTAAGGAAAACATGTTATATTTTATGCCTGAAATCTTTTATTTCAAAAATATTTGTCTAAGGAGGTAAAAAATGCTCTGGTACTTCACTAAACATACACTAGAATATGTAAGGTAGGTCCTCAGAAACTGTAAACATCTTATGAATCCATATGATGTAGTTGATAGTCAGTCCAATGTTATTTTTAAAAACATGAAGTAAAATGATGCCCTTGCACCAGAGAATGATCTCATAATGTCCTTTAATGCAGTTCGGAAATAGTTCGGCTGCTTCGTTACACAGGACTCTTAACTGGAGTTGGGAGGAGGAGGACAAAGCTGCATTATAAGACAAAAACGAAGCCGTGGTGTATTGTCCAGAGTAGGCAACAGTGATGGCTCAAGGCCATGGGAAGGAGTATAGTCCGAACACTGGGAGATTTCCAAGAGAAGGTGATGTATGAAGAATAAGTTTATATCATTTGATGATCTCTGGCTTTCATCGTTCCAATGACTTGATTTGAGCAGATATTGTAGGGTCCCTATGATGCAGTGAGACTCTCTTCACCTTCCTTGAGGCAAAATTACATCTTGAACTCAACCGGAAGGTTATTTTATGAGCTTTTCTATAGTATAATTCAAATTCTAGTTTAAGGATGCTTTATGGATCACAAAACATGATTTTAACTTTCATGTAGGCCTTCAATATGGAAATTGGTCAGTAAAACCTTTTTTGGCTGAAAGGTGTTGGTGTCTTGGCTTCTTCATTTAGAGTGAAGCCATCCTGGTAGGGCCGCTCAGTTGGTTGTGTGTCCTCCAACAAACTGAAAGGTCACCGGGAGATCTGGGTCAGGACAAGGGCCTGGCTTGCTGGCTTTGTGCTCCAGGTACTTGCAGAAGGCATCCAACCCACGTTTCACTCCATCTCTTTCTTCTTCTGTTCCCTGCTCTCTAAAATAAAAATCAACTTTTAAAAAAACAGATTGAAAGCCTACCTTAATGGGATTATTGAAAATATTCAGGAGTATGATGATATTCATAGGCTTAAGATAATATGTTAATGGAGTTTTTAAAAATGAAGTTAAAGGAAATTTGGGACAAAATCTCTATAAGATAAAGTTATCCTTTTGTTATAGAGTGGACACATTTTGTAACTTCACGGACCCCTAAGATACTATTGATTCACTTTCTGTTTCCTGGTGTCAGAATGGTGAGTCCTGGGTAGGAAATTTGGGTTCCAGTTTTGACTTTGTCATCTAATTGAGGAAAAATCTCTGAACTCCTTGCACAGTAGTTTCACTTGACATTAAATGAAGATGATACTCTCTGCTCCGCCTTCCTCACAGGGCATGGGACACAGTAAATGGGCTCACGTGCAAAAGTGATTTTGAAAATACAGGGAGAACTAACTATCTAACAGATGTGATCTATTAGTGAAAAGAAGTAAATTTATATAAAGGCAAGTCTAGTTTGTGATTTCTATTTTAAACATCTGGTACTTTTCATTAGCAGCATTCTTAACAATTCACTTATTAGAAATTATAAAACTGTTGCCTTGGCTGGTGTAACTCAGTGGATTGAGCTTGGGCTGTGAACCGAAGGGTCGCCAGTTCGAGTCCCAGTCAGGGCAAATGCCTGGGTTGCACACCAGGTCCTCAGTGCAGGCCATGTAGGAGGCAACCACACACTGATGTTTCTCTCCCTCTCTTTCTCCATACCTTCTTCTCTCTAAATAAATAAATAAAATCTTTATAAAAAAAGAATTTATAAAATTGTTCTGTAGGTTGTTGCATATGTTTTTTTAAACTTCAAGTTTGCTGGTGACAGATTCTCTCACTGTTTTATGCTTGAGGGTGTTTTTATACAGCCTTCATTTTTAAAGAATATTTAAGCTGGGTATAGAATTTTTGGCAATTTTTTTTGAATACTGTAACTTGCTGTTATTTGACTGTGTCTCCTATCTAACCGCCAGCCTTATTGGTGCTTTGAAGATAATGTCTTTGTTTCTCACTGATTTAAGATTTTTCATTGCTCTTTATTTTTCTTCTGTTTTACTATGATGTTCCTAGGTATAGTTTTCTTTTTACTTATCCTCCTTAGAGTTTGCAGAGCTTCTTGAATTTGTGGTTGGTTGAATTTCATCACATGAAACTCACTGGTGAATTCTTGATACATAGCTCTACTCTATTTCGTCTCCTTTCTTTTTCTGAGCCTTTAATAATATATTTAACCCCTGGTTTCACTGAGCCCAACATGCCTCTGATACCTGCTTCACTATTTTTCACTCTGTATTTCTCTTTATGCTTGTTTGAATGTGTGCCTTTGACCTGTTCTTCCAGTTAACTAATAACCCTATACAATATGCTTGTTATGCTTTCTGGCTCATTTATGGGTTATTACTCTAATTATTGTATTTTTCAGTTTCCAGATATGCATTTTATTTTTTTCTATGGATACCAATCTATCTATTTTCTCCATTTTTCCTCTGCTACTCTGAGCATACAAACCAGAATTATTTATAATTTTTGTCCATTAATGCCAATAATTGAATTACTCCGAACTTCTCTTCAGTGTTTTTCTCTACTCTTGATTTTTGTATTCATATGTCAAAATTGTAGAGGCTCCACATGATTACCCCAGGTTTAAGAGCTGTGGCCATTTCTTCTGCTGTGTAGTTACATGGATAGGTGGCCGATCATTGCAATCAGTCAGTGATTGGGCTGATTTAATAGCCTTCACCCACCACAGGGGCACCCGAGCTGCCAAGGTGTATCTATCCAGAGCCTTCCACCAGGGTATTCACAAGTACTAAGCACAATTCAGGATAAGACTCCTGAGACTCCTGCTCTTCTTTTCAGTATCTTCCTTCTTAGGTTCTTGGCCTCCAGTCTTCTGTGCAACTTCAGACATTGGCAAAGGTCATGTGGTAAGTAAAACCAGGTGCGTGTTAGCTTGGTGTTTCATCACTCATTTTTCACTGGAATCTTGATGTCTCCTATCTCTAATTTTTTATCTTTACCCTAAAAAAAACTGCTGAAGTTTCCATTGGATTCTCTATCCCATGTTAGTGGTCCTTTTCTCAGTCAAAGAGGCCCATATTCTCAGCCTGTGCTGTGTGTCTAGATTAGCAAATGCCCCTACTCTCCATCCCATGGGGAACAAAGCACCTTCAAAAATTCAGTTTATGTCTTTGATGAATCCTCCATCTGGAATTTTGAAGCCTCTAGTCTTGGCTTCTTCAGAAGCTCTCCAATAATTTTTAAGAAAAAATTTCCTTTATGTCTGGCTTTTCTAGTTCTTCTTGGTGGTAGCGTTGGCCTGCTATGAGTTACGCCACTAAACTTGTCAGCTGAAGTGGGGCATTATTTTTCACTGATTATCAAAGTAGATGTGTAGGGATGCAAGATCATTACTTGGTGATAAAACTGGAGTTAGTAGTCCTAGTCTACAGACTCCCAGGCAATCCAGCAACTTTTAACCCATTGGATTTTTTTAAAGTGTTAATAGAAAGAGGCCAGATTCTACTAAGTAGTTATATTATGTATATTATGGTTTGGAGTCAGTTTGCCTATTTCCTTTTGAGGTAGAGCTTAGTAGCAACAGTGAAAGCCAAAAAGCAACTCAAATAGCTAGTAAATTCAAATTCATGATAACTGAACATAATAAATTGGCAAACCTTTTCTTTCCCTGAGGAGTAATGCTCGCATACTACATGCACGCATACAAAAGTAACTCTTTTCTGAACATAAGCAACCATGATTTAGGAATCATTCTAACTTGTAAGTAAATTTCACATGTCGGGAGTGAATAGCATTGGAGGTTTGAAACCTCCCTCTACTTAGAAGCAACATCCTTTCCTTTTCAAATTGCTCCTCTAAAAAGCAACTGATAGAAATGGATATCTTGTCATATGCATTTAATGGAGTTAATAGTGTATCAGTTTCTTTTCTTGTTGGTATATGGATGAAATTAAGAATGTGTTTCTTCTGGAAGATATCATACAAATGATGGTCAGTTGTTTTAGAAATGTCTTTAACTTAAAGTATATTGTTAAAGACCTAAATTAACTGTATTTCTCTGGGTTAGATTAGAATTTTTGTTACATTCGTCTAGTGATGGATGGGTACTCAAGTGAGCTCGCTGTAGAGAATGCCATTTTAAAGCGGCTCTATATGTCAGATAACGCATTGGGAACTCCCTTCTTTTGGGGATACGATCAAGTGGTAGTTGAAGAATGCCTGGAATGGGCTCTGTTGGCTGCCTTCTAGTCAGTGAACTAAGGTATATTAGAAAGTGCACTATTGGTAAGAGTGATAAACTGGGCCCTGTGGTGTTGCTGGCTCATTGTTTGGGGCTGACACTGATGATAATGCTTTGGTTCTCATAGGGTGTATTTTTTGCCTCTTGGACTCTGCCTTACATATTCTCAGCCTCAATTCCGATTCTGTCTCTGACTATGGCAAACACTGTGGGCAGGTTGTGGCTCAACTGTGATGGCTTCTCACATCGAGCTGGTGCTGAGTATCTTCTGTGTTCTGCTTTGGGACTTTATTAGCATGTCTTATGTCTCCCTCTGCCCTGTAGGTGCAGCCTAGAAGTGGGGAGGAGCTAACATCCCTTAAGGAACTCCTCAATCAGTGGGAATGGGTGGGCAGTTCTGGGGGCTTTCTATTATTTCTCTGAAGGTCCAGGTTGGTTGGAATTTCAATTGGCCATGGTAATGACCCAAATTCCTACACTTGTATTGGCTTTCATTCTTTTCCTGTTTCACTTCACATGGTGATTCATTCTTACTCTCTGGGATCACCTTCTACTCTTTGTATGCAAGTTTTAATTTTAGACTCTGCTTTTGAAGGGAACTTGGATTAAGATATATGGTAAATCAGCTTTTTTTTCTCTAGAGAAAAAAAAAAAAAGATAATCAGTACTAAAGCCAAAGCCACATCCATTTATAATGAGAGAAAAATGATAAGCAAGAGCTAAAACAATGTTTTTCTCAAAGGTATTTATTTATAAATACATCATCTTTCAGATCATTAAATGAAGCCATTTCATTCATTCTTTTCATAACCACGAAGTCATCTATTAACATAAAGATTAAATTTCCTTCCTCCTTTCTTTTTTAGTTCCCATATATATATATATTTACTGGTGATCCACTCTATGCCCTGTACTAAGGTAGTTCCTGATGATGAATAAGTAACAGAAATGGGGCATGAATCCCGCCTCTTTGGAGAGTTATTTCTGTGAAAAAATATTTAAATAATCCCACAAATAAGTGCACACATGCAAGAGTGAATGCTTTGGAGGACCAGTACACACTGCTGAGAGAGCCCATCACAGGGGTGTTGAAATTAACCAGGGAGGTTTGGGCAGGTCTCCTTGAGGGGGTGACATTTGAGCTGACCTGGAAAGGACGAAAATGAGCTAATTAGGTGGGAAGAGAAGGGAAGAGGTTTCGAACAGAAGGATAAATGGAGTGCACTGAAGGCCCTTTTGATGGAGAAAGTTTAACCCTTTTGAGGGTATCATAATCTGAAGTAGGGAGTGTGACATGGCTGAGAAGACATGATGGAGATGAGGGACTGTCACAAATGTTTCAGATATTAAAAAATGAAGTGTTATGTGTGCATGTGATTGTGTGTGTTTGATGGGGGCAGTGAGGAGGGCTCTGACAAATAAAAGAGATGATAAATTAGCAAAAAGAAATATATAGAGGATCTGGGTAGCCCTGCAAATGGCTTTGGTCTTTTTGTACACCAAAAAGGTCGTGGGTTCAAATCCCTGGCAAGGAACATTCTTAGGTTGTGAGTTCAGTCCTCAGTTGGGGCACATATGGGAGGCAACCAATCAGTGTTTTTCTCTCACATCAATGTTTCTCTGTTTCTCAAATCAATGAACATATCCTTGGATGGGGATTAAAAAAAAGGGTCTGGGTAGACTATGGTATTGTCACAGGTGGGCCCAGTTAAGCAGGTTCTCGGTGATCATCAAGAATGAATTTAACAGAACATACAGAAAGTTTATAGCAGAAAGAGGGAGAGAGCAGATATATTAAGTGATAGTATACTCCACAGAACATGGGGGTGAGCCAACTCTGAGCAGAGATTGGCCCTCAGAGGCCAGAGGGATTCTATCCTTATGGGGCAGGTTTTTCCTGGCTAGTTTTGGCAGGATTTTATCGCACACGTGCAAGTGGTTCTATTACTTTTAAGCTACTGTGCATGCAGTCTCCCTTGATTTCCCTTGACTGCCCACCAGGGGAGGGGATCCCACAATGCTAATTTATTTTAATATTATTAAAATGAAGCAGGGGTCCTGTAGCCTCTTCTGCTCAGGTTCAGTCATGATTCACCATGAGTCAGCGCTTTTCCAGAAAGCAAGAGACAACTGGTCTTAGAACAGGGTCTCTGTCCTGTGTCGATGTCCCTTGTCTTAGCCCTGGGCACCTCCAGAGTGTCCTCACTATTGCCTCTCTCCTGCCTCAGGATGATAGATGCAGAATAACAAATATTAAAAGTTATGAACATTTGAAAAATATGAGAAATGTAGGAATTGGTATTGTAAATTAGTGAATTTCTAAACAAACAGTGGAGAGAAAAGGGAATGAGATCTTCATTTATTGCTCCATTTTATTCGTCCTTGCTTGTGATGATACTTTCAAAACTATATATGAGGCTTTTAAATTTCTGTATATTTAAATAGTTTCATGTTGTTATAAATTTATATACTTTTAATTGTTATCTATTAATTTTTAGGGTGATAGAATTGTAGGTAGACTTTAAAAAAATTCAGCTAAAGTTCTACTTGAGATTGAGTTTAATAGTGCAACACAGAAAGAGTAGATAGGTGCTACTGAAGCAAGGTACAGAGCCACATTTAATTACTCAGTCCCAAGTCAGTTCTTGTACTTAGGTTTTACTAAAATTAAATTGCCTGTGTACTGACACAAGTCTGGATTCTGGTATGCTAATTTCTCCCATATTTGAAACTCAAGGAGCAGGAGACAAATTATTTTCCATTTAAAGCCATATTTCCTTAGTCATTTCTTAGCAATTTTGCCTTAATAGAGCTCAAAGTTATATTTCAGACACAATGTGAAACGACCCTTTAAGATTTAACACAATATATAATAGTTCTTGCTGGGTATTTTCTCTTTTTAATAAGATAACTTGGTTTATTTTTCTAGGTTACCTTTAACTTAATCTTTTATGAAATCTCTTAATCTTGTGAATTCTTATTTTAAAAACATTTAGTAAAAAAGTGATAAACAGGTATTCATTCAGTAATTATTATGAAAGGAAGATTTGTGCTGTAAACAGTGATGGGGGATTAGATGGAAACGTGGGAGTTAATTGGGCAGATTATTAAGATACTGAATAACAAGTATGAAAGATAAAGTCTGGGATTTTTCTGATTCGTTCCTTATGATCTATGTGGTAGAGGATAACCACCCTTAAAAAAAAAAAAACTCAGAGAAAAATTCCCTTCCCTACTCTCACAGACCAAAAGTTGGAAAACAAGTCTTCTTAAAAGCGGTGAAGACAGACACCGTCTCCCTTGACTTTTGTTATGAGGTTGAATCAAAATTTTCAGCTTACAGAAATTGTTAAAAATGATGTACAATCTGTTAAAATTGTTTCATCACACATTATGCAAGTAATCCCCCAAAACCCAGAAATGTATTTTGAGGACATGTAAAAGGGATCTTAAGTATTAGCTATCTAATTATAATCTGTTTTTTTAAAGAAATAAAAGAAGTCATTCAAAATGTTGATAGTGGTTATAGGACTGTGGGTAGTTTTTTATCCTACTTCTCTTTATTTTCTAAATATTTTTTAATATGTGTGATTTATTTTGTCAATAGGAAGGTAAGTAAATACTTATTGAATGGAAAAATTACCTGAAGCAATACTGCAAAATGATAACTTCTGTTAAATGTAAATAGTTTACTTGTGGATGTTTATTTTTTAATAGTTTTCTACATGTATATACAGGGTCTGGCAGAAGTAAGGCCTGCTTGAGTGTGTTTGATAGGGTAATAATATGGGTGTAATATTTTATAGTTTTAATTTGAATATTTCACCTAAAATGTCATGTGGTATGCTTAAGTGCGATATTGTTATGTTATAGTAATTCCATGCTTATGATTTTGTAATAGAAGATTTTGAAATTAAAAAGAGGTATTATTTGTGTTGGACCCTGTATATATTTAATGATACAACTGAATATAGGGAGAAATGCTAATGCTAAGTTACATTCTATGAAAATACGTCTAGTGTGAAAATTTCTTTGAATAATTTACCTCTCAACAGTATAAGAGACAACATGTGTTTGGCTGTTTGTTATTGGGGTTCAAGAATTAATGTTTCCTTTAAAGAATTTGTTCATTATCCTCACTAACTTGTCCTAATAAATAAGAACAGTTTGATATTGCCAAGTTGTACTTTTATGTGTTTTTGTGAAGAACAAAGAGTGATCTACATTTCCTCCTATTTTTTTAAATGGTGATAACATGTGTGTGGATCACAGCCTCAATTCACAAGTCTCTTAGTTCATTCATCATGGCTCCTACTCACTTAGGGGCTGTGGCGTGAATCTGATCACATGCACTTCACCATGTAGGTGCCGGGGGACGGTGATCTATGCTTTTAGAGATGGACTTCTTTTATGTTAGTTCTTCCTCAATGAGAGAAAAATTATTATATTTTAATTATTATACTTAGGGAAATATTTGTTATATATAGAAGTTTTGAAAATAGATTTTAAACAGAAAGCCTCAGTTTCCCTTTTAGAGGAATGGGAGAAGTGGTAGTTTGGAAAAGCCCTGATTCTAAGCCATATTGAGCTGTCTTAAAATGCCCACTCACTCATGAAGTGACACTGGTCAAATATCCATTTGAAATTGTGATTTCATTGCCTTCAGATATATCTTAATGTCTCTGGTCCTCTCTTAGGTTTCCAGATACTCAAGAGAAAACTTGCCAGTCATAGTTTTGGGACCCTGGAATCCTCTCTCAAAGATAAAATTAGGTTATGTTGGTTTAAATTATTTTCAAATATTCAAATATTCAGATTTTCTGAACTCTAAGGAGAAAGAAAGTTGGCTTATCTTAAATAAACCTGATTTCTGCTCTGATTACTTCTCGGTTCCAGCCTATATTTAATAAATGTTTTATTTTACATTATCTGGAAATGTATTTTCTTGTACCATTTATTGGTCTGTATAAGTTTGAAACAGAATGGAACATATGCATGATTTATGTAAGCTAAATTGTTTTCTTGTGAGATTTACTGTTAATAGGTCTTTTACCTCCTGGAGTATTGGATTGTAAGGGACTATGGCAATGTATATGCAACAAGAGTCTATATATCCTAGTCAGTAATTTTTTAGGTATTGTGAGAAACCATTTTAACAATTATATTTTACAGAAAATACATTTCCAGATAAACAACTAGAACAAAAACAAGGCAGTCTAGAATGATTACAACTAATATATATATATATGAAAATGATAAATTAGAACTGAGAAACTAGCTATTTGTAAGTGATACTGTTTGTGGATGAGTTTCTAACCACATCAAAAGTTTATGTCTCTGTTGCTCAACAAACTGTGTTAAATATTGTTATTAAACTCTCTCTCATTTTATATCTCTGATATTTTCCCTGTATTAACCAAATAGCTTTTGATAAATCACAAATCACTATTTAAATTTTAGCTAGTTATTATTTGTATTAGAAAAAATAGTTTCTGACTGTTTCTGGGGAGTACAATGTGCCTGGTTTCCAATCTAATTAGTCTTAGGTGTCTGTGTGTCAATAGATACCTGACTTTGGTAAAGGGCTCCTGCTGGAGGCAGAGCTTGCTATAGCTCCCAAATGGCCTCAAACTCCATTCACAAAAATCATAGGCTCCTTGAACTCATGTCCCTCAGACATTAGCAGTAACAAAAACCATTATTGTTCACTTAGATTATTCTGGTGTGGAATATACCACTGTTTTATTCTAATAGTTCAGATAATAATAGGCAGTTGACTATTATAAAACAAAATAGAACTCTTGGTCTGTGTTTGAAGGATTACAGGTATTAACATATGTGTGTCTCTGTCTTACAGATAATCACACAAATAACTGTCCATAGGTTTTACATATTATTCATTGCTCCTAAGAAAAGATTTTCTACTTGAATGGGAGTAAGGGGGCGAAAACTGTACTTGAACATTCATTTAAATTAAAAAAAAAAAGAAGATTTTCTATATAAACAATTCTCATTATTTACTCTTATATCTGTTTCTCATATATCCCAGGCATACCTAAATTTAAACTACCTTATTTGATGACAAAATCCTTTGGTGTTTACTGATGGGAAAGAAAAATGATGAGTCACTCTTAGAATTCTGCAAATGCTTAATGTAACCACGAGTTTTCGTGTGCCCCAAACACTCTGGATTTATAGTAATACTTTTGGGCCACATAGATAGGGATATGTGATTAATATTGTTAGTGTTCATTTTGTAAATGAAATTAACCTACATGTTTTATGGTCATTCCAGTACAGTGTTTTGTATGTCATTTCAAAATCTATGTCAGAAGTTTGTATATGTTGGAGGAAAAGTTCTGTCTTAGTAAGTTATCTTTTAAAATTGTACATGTTTAAAGTGGAAGATTCAGAAGATGTGATAAGGATTCATGTTTGGTTATGCCTCAATAAATCCTCATGGTAAAGGATTCTTTCTGGTATATTCAACTCCTACCAAAAATAGCTTCCCTGAGATTGTAGGGAAACACAGGTAAAGCTCATAGTTGTGTGAATGTTTACAAAAATGAGAGAATGATAACATAGGCATGTTTGAGGAAGGGAAGGGAAGAGAAGGGAAGGGAAGGGAAGGGAAGGGAAGGAAATGGAGAGAGAGAAGAGAGAGAAGAAAAGAGGATTGGGGGAGAGAGAGAGAGAGAGAGAGAGAGAGAGAGAGAGAGAGAGAGAGAGAGAGAGAGAGAGAGAGAGAGAGAGAGAGAGAGAGAGAGAGAG